>JAMKCH010056073.1:0-10343 GCA_023653785.1 Ophioderma brevispina
TTGTCAGAAAAAAATTCCAAAAAATCAAGTACTCCATAACCCCAATTGCAAATTCCACGTCGATTTCCTACACTTTGATTTAATTTCCTTTCCTATATTTGTTAAATATTCTGAAAAATTGGTTTTTCTATAATGTTTTTTTTTTAATAATTTTAATAACCTGTTTATTTTCGTGAATTGTCTTAGCTAATCAGCCAAACTATAACAAACTCAAAAGTGCTTGACGAGTGCCAATTGCATGGTTTTGCACCAAATCGCGCACAATTTAACTATAACGCGCTACGCACTTGGTATCAACAAATTGGCAATCGCTGGCTCGGCTGATGACACTAAGGAATGACTTATCAGACGACCAGCAGGTGTGGATGGTTAATCAGATATATTTCAATTTTTAATCATAAAAATATTACAAAAATGAAAAAAAATAAAAAAATTACACATAATATATATCATATCAGTATATTTTGAATTGTTAATTACCAACTGCCAATCATCTAAATTTGCCAAAATATATTTCTGACCATGCTATTTACCAGGTTTTTGTTTAGTTATCCCCAAACCAATTTAGCTCACAATGTACGCAGTTTACAATTTCGGGACAGAATTTCAAAGATTGCTAGTCAATTTTGGACTTAAAAATTTATTTAAACAGATAAGGGATAGAATTTAGCTTCTGTTCCCCCCATCCCTCAATATGCAGCTTATTTTTCCTTCCGAGGGCGCCGAATTCACCGGGTTAGTGGGCACAACACTAAACTCTTTCCCGAGATAATTCGGTACAATTTTCAGGATAAGCTGTCGGATAGAAGTTAAACACACCCCTTGTTTTGTTTATATTGGCAATTTTAGTACCTACACGGCACGTTTGTTTAATTTCAACAGTTATTCCTTTACAGCCACATCCTGTAAGATGTCACTAATACAAATATACCATATTCTGAAGGTAATTTTAAACCCGTATAGAAATTCTTAAGTCCGGTTTCTTGCCTCACAGTTGTTGCATCGAATAATAGTCCCGATATGTTATTGTCCCAATTTCACTATGGAATTTGGAGACTTGACATGGACGTAGGTGAACCCTTTAAACATCCCAAGGTGGTAGATTGGTGGTAGTTCAACTCGTACCATTGCACTCAGGTGTTCAGGACCTCAGATTTACTCCAAACCCAAAACGGTCAAAACGGTGGACTCAATTAAATATAGACCAAAAATTTCATATTTCGTATCCCATAAAATTTGTTAATTTCAATATTAGATTGGGATTTGAACGTGACTTCTGTATCTCCACATTTTAAATATTTATAACTACTTTCCTATTTTCAAACATCCTTTCTTTCCCATTTGACGAGCGTTATTGTGTCGTCATTATGTTCATCTGGGCTTTTTATTTTGACAGTCCTATGTGCATTTTCCATTGCATTGCATCAGGATTTGGTATGTACCATCATAAGAACAATTTGCCAGAAAATAAATTATTACAATTTCAGTAATACACTTTGTGTTACTTCCCGAAATCAAAACATGAGTGTCAGAATACACTCACTCCACTCGGACAAGTGACCTTTCATTACTTTTTAAATTGTCAAGAATGAATAAGAAGCTATAATTTTGTCATTTTCAAGAAAAATAATGATTAATCATAAATGAGCTCAATTTTATAGTATGTCACTTGTCACATTCTGCCTTTCTCACTTTTTTAAATCATTTTTGTAAGAATTTCTTGTTCATAACTTTATTATTACAAAATGTTAGACATTATGCGCATGTGATTTGAATTTATACTTACTTACATTGGATCTCAAAAAGAAATATGGACTCGCACAGAGCTCCTCCCAAACGTGACATTCCTGGTGCTGTCTCCTCTGGCACAAGTAGACTTTACTTCCTGACTTTAAGTACAGCCCGCATTGACAACAGACCTCCAGTAGTACTCACATTTAGGAAACATACTCTCTATTTGTCCCTATCCTACAAGGTGACTTTTAGTATAAACCTTCTAAATATACTGGCCTATTAATACTTTTCTATGCCATGCATATTAAGACTTTACGTATTGGGTGAACCGACGTCCTGCTTCCGCTTATGTTTCAGTTGCGAGTGACCAACACTGTAGTGGTCAAATAACAAAGGGTCCGAAATTCTCGCGCTCTACTAAACATGTGCCGAATGTCTGGGTTATACATTCCAGAAGTTGTATGCGCTAGACTAATCGGAATTCCAATGACCGCAGCTACGTTACAGTGATCGCACATTTAAAATTTTTGGACCCCAACTAGAGTCAAATATCAATTTTCTCTCATCCAAATATATAAATCCATCTGACTATGACAGGTTTCGATTCCTTTATAATAGATGTATAATTCAAATTACTGAGTGTTTATAGTTTTTGGGCATAATTAGTATTCACTGTAGGCAGACCTGTGGAGAAAGGGATTGATAGAAGTTTAGCGCTAAATTGTTTCATAAAGAATTACTCAAGCGAATATGAGGGTTAAAGACTGTTCTAGTGCACTTGTCAACAATCCCCACTCCTAAGCATGACTGTGTTCCTTAGGTTGAACATAACAGGCATGATACCTAAAAAGGGAAAAAAAGAGCATCATGATTTTTATTTGTGCGATTATCTTGACGAATGAACTCAGATCATCAAATATCATCACTTTAGCACAAATACCAGTGATCTGGAGAGAGAGTATTTTTTTTCTCTTCTTCCAATAGACTGATGTCACAAAGGATCCTGACTGATCTGACTCAAGCGTTTTGAAGTCTCATTTATTATGAAATACCAACGAAAACACTTTTGACACTGATTTGGATTATTTTCTCAATCACTACATCCTGTATGAAAATTTAATTGCGGGCAAATTTGATTTATTTCTTCATTAAATTATGACCTTCTAGGACTAATGGCAGCTTTCCTGTTAGGACTTATCTGCTTATGCCGAGAAAAATAGCTCTTGCTGTCTCTATTTATCATCAGTTTTGTCAAATTGTGTCCCACTGCCTATAACAATTGTTTTTTAAAAATCAGCGCAGCCTATTTATGGGCTCAAATAGCTGTATGTGGCTGCAGTTAATAGTGCCATAGTCCATGGTGTAAATGTTGCATATTAATATAACAATGTTAGGCAAAATTTTATGAGACCTATAAATGAGTGTAAAAAATGATGGGCCGTCTCAGGACTATGAGTCCTGTAACGGTTTCATGGTGATAGTGCCTTTTCTTCCATTCAGTAGGGAAAATATTTATATTTATAAATGCTACCTGCAAAAGTATTGCAATCCATTTTGTGTGTGTGTGGAAGTGTTTATGTATGTAAAGGACATTGCCGGATGATGAGAAAAGAAGGACGCTCTCTAGAATTTTTCCCAGGAGAACGGATGAATTTGAATCATCCACTTATAAAGCGACATGCTCCAAGTTTATTTAAACCTTTTTACTGGTTTTCAAACAATACCACTTTTCAATGGAATTCTCCCAAAATTTCTTTTATGTAATTTATAATCCAAGGTTTTCAATTAGTAATTGAAATTCCAATATATGACCCTCCCCCCAACCATACTGCCACTTTGCAGCTGCCAGGATTGTATTATATCACTTAGCAAACATAAGTGGCTTGGGTTCTTGGGGGGGACCCATCATTTTTTTTGCATGTATAATTTTCTGGGGGCATGACCGAAAATTGAACTGTCAGAACAACAACAACTCCTATTCTAAATAGATCACCTGCTCATATATAAATAGCATGATTAACTGGGCCCCTTAAAGGGTGCAAAGACGAGCGATTTCATAACAGGTGTCCCCGAAAAAATGTGAAAAATCTGATTTTTGCACTAATTGTCAAACTTTCCTCAAAATGTCCCCATCTGAAAGGATTTTAGTACTAAGAAATGTATTCTGTGTACAAAATTGTGAATTTCTATTCTAATTTTGTATAGGAGCAAATACGAATTCAGCCTTATGTTTTATATTGAAATATAACAAATCACAGTCCACTTTTTCTCTTTTAAGGCATTTTTGTAGCCACATAATGCGGTAGGAAATCTATTGGAGTGTCTAATCTATATGAAATTACTATTATGACACAATATTTGGGTGGCCTCAAATCTCTCGTTGCACCTTTAAGATAAGGCCATGTGTTGGACTTTTGTTTTTCCATGTCTGCTTGGTGAGAAGATGTTATATAATCCAAATACATCGGCATAGGATAATACTGTATTTGGGTACTTTTATAAAGGGCTGCCTCATGTAACTTCTTTGTAGCTTATAAGGACAAAAGATCTCGTCTATCTAGGCATCACTTTCAGGTTCCATAACAAAAGGGCAGCTATGCAACATCTTCCGTTTCTTGAATTTAAAGGTGCAACGAGAAAGTTCACATATCAATCATGGTGTCACTAAAAAAATCGAAATTCTGTTTTTTTTTGCTCGGAGTACCTTTCTATCAAATATCTCCCATTTGAAAGGATTAGCTGAGCAAATAGTATTCCTTTGGACAAAAATTGTGTCATGTGTCTGATTTCGTATAGGACAAATACGAAATTCAGCCTATTTTTTGACATTGAATATAAGCAAATCAAAATCACCTTTTTTCTCTCTTTTAAGACTTTCTGTAGCATATACCAGGTAAAGAAATCTATTGAGTGGCTAATCACTTTGAAATTACTATTATACCAATCTTTGGGTTCCCACAATCTCTCGTTCCACCTTTAAGTCAATGGTAATTGAAAGGGTGCCCATGCTCTATGCTTTGCTTTTTCCAGGTTAGCATGCCCCTGATGTTTTTGTTACTTTCCTCATTTTTTTTCTCATACACTTTTTTGAGATAAAAACACCTATTGCGTACATGATAAAGTCGTTTGAAAACACCAACTTTAAATTAATTGTGAAATAAACTACAATGATTATAGAGGGCCCCTTCTCTCCTTATTTGGCAATGTCCTTTAAAGGCCACGATCAGTTGAATCCACCCGAAAGAGTGAAAATATTTTTAAATTCTCAGGAATGCTTTAAGAGACACTGGCATTTGAAATAGGCGCCCCTCAAGATTTTTAAAATCGATATTTGTTTGCATGGTTGTAAGCTTTTATATACAAAAAACACCTCACCCGAAATGATTAAACCAAATCAGCTTCCTTATGGGTACGGACGATTTTGTAAGTTAGCGACGCCGGCGACGCGAAATTCAGCTGACGACGAAAATGGCGTTTAAACACAAGAACAGCACGCCGTTTGTCAATGTTCCCACGCTATGCACCCTGTTTGACGCGGTCTATAACCTTTGTGGTTTTAATATCAGTGAGTACGGTCAAAATATTCATGTAATATACACATTTGTTGATTCAAGTTATGGAAATCTTAAAAGTTAGCCTACCAATTACCTGGATATCTTTATCCTCATACTCAATGTCCCATCTGTATGTTATTTTCTGTGTAAATATATCTGTTCTTCCAAATGGGCCAGACTATTATTGAGAGCAAATTGAAGAAAGAAATTTCAGATTTTGTGAAAATGTGCCAGTGCAGCTTTAAATGAGAATAAGGTGTAGAATTCTCATGAGAAGTTTTTCCAAGTGAAAAAGTTGATGGGAAAAGTAAGAAAGAAAACAGCAAAAGATATGAATCTCCATTCAATTATGTGTTGTAGTAAGCTGTCCGTAGGGACAGTAATGATTAAGGTGGAATTACCCCTTCAGAAGGATAAAATAAAAACTACATATTGACATTGAGGAAAATAATACCTTTCTATGTTTTTGTTTGACAACAATCAAAACTTCCATTCACGATTAGGTCTCTTAATGTCTCGTTGTATTCTTATTGTATTTTTATGGTTTTCTTCAAGCGGCAATATTTTTAATTTTTAAATATCGAAGCTTGAGAATTTTGTTTAAATTATCGCTGTTTGCTGAGAAAACAATAAAATAAATAAGAAAATATGATAAGAGATTTCGGTTTGTGAAGTTACATTTTCGACAGAAACTTTGAACGGAAGCTATATCTTATCCGCTTTTAATTTTTGGCCAAAAAAATGGGGAATTTATGATTTTTTTTTTCGACTTCGCGCACACAATCGAGAAAAAAATGGTAGAACATAATGATAATGACAAATCTTTGAAAAATTTTCCCCCTCTCTCTCCCCTATTTCAATGTTGAGCCACCTCATGTACTCAAAGTCATTGTTCACTTGCTCCACAAGTGATTGCTAAGGGGTGGGGAAGGGTAGTTTGAGAGACAAGTTCTCGCCTTCCATTTAAAAACATGGAATCAGTCAAAAACAACTACATTGTAAAATAGTGACGCATATTTTAAAAAACGAGTGTGTTCTAACAACTTTTTCCCCGGATTGTATCAATTCATTATGATATTGCGATTTTCGTATTGTTTTGGATAAACTTTTATACATGCCCTGGAAATGTTTAGCGTTCATCTCGTTATGAATCCCCGGATGGCATTTTTGGGCGACAAACTGAGTGTTATAGTCCGCCGGACTCATAGTCCAACTACACACGTAAAGAATAGGCAATCGATTCCGTTGACTTCCTCACGCAACATTAAGTTTCAGGCTTTATTCAGTTGTCGTCTATGGATTCCGGACTTATGGCTCCCGACGGACTATTTACACCGCGGAACAATCCATCAACACTTCCAGTATGCAACTAACAGCTGGCCTTTCCCCAGTGGTGTTGGGATGTTAGGGAACCCACCATTTCATCTTTGTCTAACACCTTTTTAGCGTGTGACTGGTGTTAAGCCATGTTTCGTTGAGATATTGAATTTGTTGTGGTTCTTTAGTTTTCAGTAATAATTTTGCGAGATATTGATGTCGCTGTAAAACATTACGGCTCTTTCGATCAGGAACTTCTGCCATTGTGATGTTAAGGTGCATCACCAAAATCGTTCAATGTTATAGTTTATTTGCAGGTTATCTTCTGTCAACCGCGACTCATTTTTGTGTTAAGAAGTCTGTACAATGTTGCTCTGGCTTATTCCTGTAGCCGTTTCCATTCCTTTCCATTACATTATGTAGCAATGTAGGATTCCCTTCAACCTTTCTTTTCAAGGTTTAAGCTGAAACAACGCTAGGATCTCATTGTGGCTAGCATGATTGAAGAGACGGTGTTGTACGTGGATGATTGTAAAATGCTTTAAAATCAAGTACGGGACCTCGTCTCTCGTGGACAATTTTAAATTAAATGAAGTTTACTATTCTAAATGAAAGTGGATAGTTTCTAAACACATTTCCCAGGTTTGGTATAGATAAAAGCTATAGGCCTGCATTAATTTGGGACACTTGCTGGTGAGAACATACGAGTTCAATAAAACACCTGCAACAAGAAGTCCTGAGGAGTCTGGTGCTCTGCCCAAAGAACTTGCATGTGACCTGCGCAAGAGTCCACAAAAATATTTTGAATGGTTTCTAGGCAACAGATTGGACCTACTGAATCAAATCTGATGATGCCACTTTGGCATCCCTTGAGATTTTGAGATAGGGAGGGGGGTAAAGTGAGACGGGGTAATAAAATTGTAAATGCTTCATATGGGTTAAAAGGTATAGTCATGTTCATCTGTCCTTGGATAAAAAAACGGTTAGTTGCTAATTATAGAGACATACTGTTAAACACATTCAAGTCTAAAATGGTCAAGGTATCCTGGGGTAAACAATTAGAATCAACAGATTCTTTTCAAAAATGCGGCTAAATCTTCATTTGTTTGATATTAATTCAAATAGAGGTTACCACTTGTTGACATTTGTGGTATGAAATAAGGGGGAGAATAAGAGAAGGTCCAACAGGGTCTATGGGGGGTTAATCATTTTATTCTCTGTTAGATACCTTAGCAATGATTGAATTGAAGTAAATGTTTATTTCTTTTTACATTCCCATACGAACAATTGAAAACCAATTGAAACAAATCGGATTAGTTTGTTAATATTTAATCCATGAGACCTTGAACAATTTGGTCTGTAGTGTTCGTAAACACAAAAGGTTGAAGGTTATAGCACAACTATACCTTTTTTTTAAAACATTAGGACAAGATAAACACTTCTATACAATTTCAAATGCACATGAATGTGATGAAAAATTTACAAATTGTAACCCCGGTTAAATTACCCCCTTCCCTATATCACAATGCGCAATGATGCCAAAGTGGCATCATCCAGTTGGACGATGCAGGTTCAATGGTGCTAGAAACCATCAAAACTATTTGTGTGGACGCTTGCGCCACAAAGTCGTGGTTTACAGAGCACCGGATAGAGTGCAAAGCGTCTTTTATCGTGCTTTTGAAACATTCGATCGCAGTCATCCAGGGCTATAGCTTAGTCCAAGTACTTACTGTAAAAAGTGCCGTACTACATTAGTCCAGTAATTTTATGATTTGACCCAACACAAATTGCAACAGAAACAATTTTGGTGTTAATATACTGTGAAATAGTCCAAAAATAATATATTAAAAGTCTACCAAAATCAACCTAGTGGAACATGTAGAAATAAGAGGGCAACATTTGTACAAGGGTAAAAAATTAGAATTGTTCGAATTGATTTAAAGGCCGACTCAGAGATTTCCTGAGGAGGGCGCCCTCAATTTCCAAAAAAATTGTGTTTTTTGCATGTACATAATGCTTGTCCATATACTAATCACTGTGTGAAATTGCTAAGCTTAAATCGAATTCCTTCATATAGAAAATCACAACTTTGTTATAAAATTCCGGATCCGGAATTTTTGTTATACACAGTATCCTATGGGACGTAATACTACACATAAATGTTTACTGCATCAAAACGAAAAATCCGATTCATCTCAAATTTCGGAATTGTGTATTTTAGGTTACTATCTTTATTTCTAGTTGACTATTTTTCATTATTACACACAAAAATAATATTTCGAAATCTCTGAGTCAGACTTTAAATGATGTACCAATTTATTGGGCTACCCCTAAGGTTTAAAAAAAAAGGTATAGTTTGCCCTATCTACGCGTTATAGTTTTAGTTCAATAGGCACATAACAGTTCAAGGTCATCCTGGGGTAAAATTCATAGAATGGTCCGATTTTGATCGGACTGGTTGTAAACTGTTAAATTTGTCCCATAAGATAAGAAAATGTAAATAGATTCTTTGTTTGAACTCTCTATATAAGAATTACAGATCTATGACAAGTGACCTCCCATAGACCCTGTAGCCCCCATTCACATTTTGCATTCCAATTATGCAACAAATATTATAGATGGTGCAACCAGTATATTTTCGGGTTCTGTACCATTAGACGAACAATTTGACACCATTTTTATAACGAACGGATATATCTGAAAATTTCCCCCATTGTGACCTTGAGCCTATTTTGACTCATAACTATTGAAATACGACCTGCAGATAGGGCAAGCTATACCTTTTTTAATCCTGGAAAAAAACGTTTTGATACGTTTCAGATTTTGACCCCTGCAAAGCCTTACCCCCTTAAAAATATATGTTCCACTCCTTTGATTTTAGTAGACTTTTGATATGTTGTTTTTAAAGGTATTCTCAATACAATTCTGTTGGAATGGATTATGTTGCAATTAGTGTTGTGTTAAGGCAGCATTCATTTTATTTTGACTGGCCTACATGCAAATGATTCGTCGATAAACAAGTATAGAGATACAATCGCATTTTGACACTGCACAGGATATAATCTGGGACTAATAAATCGGGGTAAATTACTAGTCTGGTAAGCCTACCTCGCCTCGCTAATTAATACTCGCCAACTTTCGGGTAAGTTCCTAGCGTCCTCCTTTCTTCAATCACAAGATAGCAGACACACTTCCAATTGGGTTCAAATGTATACCAAAGTTTGTGTCGTGTCATAAGGATTAAAAAACCTATAGTTTGCCCTATCTGCGATTTATGGATTATTAAGTATATGGCAATAACTGTTCATGGTCATACTGGGGGTTAATCCACGGAGTGCTCCGATTCTTTCCAAAAGGGTATCAAATTGTTCGTCTAATTGAGTATAAACTGAAAAGATAAGTAATTTACTTGCATAGTTATAGGGCTCATTAGGGCAGGTTTCTACTGGATCTATGGGAGGTCACAAGCCACCGCCCTATAACTTAAAGCCAATATTTTGAAGATGTAGATAGTGTGAATGAGCATTTTTGGCCATAATATAACCAAACAACATGTACGAGTAATTTGGAATTAGTTGAATAAAAATCGTACCGTTTTGGAAATTTTACCCCACGATGACCTTGAAAATATTTTGGCCTGCATGCCTAAACCTAAAGTTCAAAAGTTAGACGAACTATACATTCAGTTTGACTAGAAGAATACGATAGCCCATGATTTAGTTCAATTGAATCATTTTA
>JAMKCH010056074.1:0-27134 GCA_023653785.1 Ophioderma brevispina
TCGTATTATTTATTACTATTATTATTAATGTTTCATTATTTTATTATTATTATTATTAAATGTGGGCAACAAGTTTCCGTATTGCCAATAATACCAAACAAAGCACATAGAGCCGCTTCATTGATTTAATTCAGCCCAACTAAATTAGGTTTTAATGTTTTTTATAGCACCCATTATCTGAGGCCGGTTGGGACTTCCACAATGGATTGGGAGTTCGCCAGCTAGGTATATGAAATAGAGCCAACTAATGTTTTTTTTGGCCAGTTTGCCTCCCATGCATATTACCGTCCAGTTAGACGGGTTAGGAGCCGTTTGTGGTCTATGTGTCGAAGGGCGGTGTTGAAGTCCAGTAACACTAGCACAGCCCTTTTGTTTGGCAAGAGCAGTCAACATGTCATTCTGCACCCGTATAAGTGTAGCCTCCGTACTGTTATATGGCCGGTAAGCTGACTGTATCGGACATGAGACCATTATCGATTAGATCCGTCTGCACTCTTCAATCACCTTTCAGGAATGAAAGTTGGATATAGGACGATACTTTGAGAGACCTCGGTTCCCAAGCCATTTTTTCATCAGCAGCGGGAATACTTGAAAGCTTGAGGAAATCGCGCCCCTAAAATAAGGACATTTGGCGAGTCTGTAGAACAGGGCTTAATCGATGCTGATTTGATGAATTTCAAGACTTCCTCTTCAACACTGTGGAAAAGTAGCTGAAGGCACTTTGGCGTGGACCTGTTTTAGTTCACAAGACTAACAGACAGAGAGGCAGTAATAGTGTCGTGTAGACTGTTGTGCAACTTCTATGATCTTTCTTTGTGGAAAACATCTGCAAACTTCAGCAAGATCTTTTGGACATTGGTAGGGAGGTAGGTGTTGTTTTCACTCTGGAGAATGTTAATTGCCGACTAAACTGGAAAAAGGTCTCGTTGATCACATGTAGTAATCCGGTTGTTATGATACTCTCTCTTGGCTTTTTAAGAAGAGAGTTGTAATTTATAACACCGTCGCTGAAGCCTCTTTGCATTACCGTGACGCCCAGTCTGTGAACCATACGGTACTGCCCTGCAATACACCACTCCGGGACCAAGCTAGAGCAGGGGAACGCAGAACTGCAGATCGATTGACGAGTGAGCATGTGTGTTCATCAAGGAGTTTTTCAGATGGAGTCAATAAAAGCAGCAGGAATTTGTTAGTGATGATTTTTGTGTTACAAAGAAATGGGGTGTGTATGGCAAAATATCTAAGAGACACAGAGGTGGGTGGAAAAAAAACTGGAAGAAGTGTCATTAGTTCATGTGTGACAAAAAAAGATCCCAGAGAGAGTGAAGGGAAGGTCTACAAGACTGTTTGTACAACCATCAATGCCTCTATGACACAGAAACACTACCGTTGGCCAAGCGGCAAATGCCAGGAACTGGAGTGACTGCATGAAAATGTGCAGATGGACATGGCATCGAGAAAAGACCATGTTTAGAAATGATGACATTTGGAAGCGCGGTAGAAAACATTGGCATGCTGTGCAGACATCCATCTGAGTGTTGTTGTGGCCACGGCCATGTAAAAGCTCGTAAAGAGAAAGGACCCAAACTATGTTGGCAGATATACTCTGGAGATGAAACCACCAGGAACAAGAAGAAGGGGAGGCCGAAAACAGAGATGGCTGGACTGTGTGAACCGTGACTAAAGGTCATCGGAGCACCCGGTTTTCTGATGTCCAAACAACGCAGCTGGATAACACCAACTGGCGTGCCAAATTGTGTAAAAAAGCTTTTATTCTATTAATGGAGTGTGAACTGCGCACCCAAAGATGAGGATTGGATTATCCGTATTGAATATGTTTTACACATTTGGTGTCAACTCTCGGTGTTAGTGTTCTTTTCTGGTTGTGAAATTAGGTATTTACACCTCTCAGTGGTGCTGCACAATTTCAATTATGTATTTTGGTAATCTGCGTATGAAACACAAAACGTTAGAGGTAAGCAGTTGCAATAGAAGTACACCATCAAATATTTTCTACTGAAAATAGTCAGATGTACAAATACAAATTTAACAGACAAACAGAACAAACCAAATTTTGGTGTATTAACACGGGCAGAGGGTGCGGAGTCCTCTTCTGGATGCGGCATTGGTTTCAATTTGGCACCGACGGTTTACAAATATAATCATCCGACATGTGGTGTAAAATTAAAACTTGAAACAAGTGTCATATCAGACATTGTAACACCAAAATTTAGGTGTTACCGGGTTTACACTAATAATATTGTGTAAACTAACACAATGGGTGAGCTCCTCCTATGATATCCAGAAGTGGGTGTTTAAAATTAACACCACATGGTGTTAAAGTTAATCAGGGGGCCATCGGTGTAAAGTTCAACAGCCATGGTGTTAAAGTTAACACCATCTGTGTTAAAGTTAACACCCCCGTTTTTTGCAGTGAAGTGCATAAACCATCGAGTGCGAGGTGCCGGGTGTCATTGAAGTTATTCCTTGGAAATGTGATTTTTTTAGTGTGGGCTCGGGAAGCGCTCCATCAATTAACTTTGTGTAAAACGATCTTAAGAATTTTCACCAGTATAAAGATGTATTTTGGAATTTGGATGCATCTTGCAAATAGAGGCAAGAAAATAGCCCCAGGGCAGGGTTTTAGCTTGTTATTTATAGATATTAGTTTATGGCTTATATTCTCGATCATGAATCATGACGTATATGAGAGTTATGAGACCGGTCCCCAACACAAATGACCATACAGGGACGTGCCACAGACATCGGTCCCATTTTCAGCCTTCTGGTATATCAATGACCCCTTTTTTCATGCCAATTTTGGTATATAGCAATGGGTCGTTTTTTCAAAATTTTCTGAATTTTGTTGGAAAATTAGTGACATTTTCTCAATTGGAAACCAAAATTTTCTTTAAATTGTTGGAAAATTAGTCAAATTTCCTCAATCTGAAGCCAAAATTGTCCAAATATGCTTAAAATGTCAAAATTTTGCGGCGAAAATGGCAAATTTGGGTTAAATTTGGCCCAAAATTTGCATCTCTGGTATAGCTATGGGTTCCCCCTTTTTTTTGCACAAATGTATAGGTGTGGGTCCTACTTCCATAGTCCAACGGCGCAAACGTCCCTACCCAAACCAAAGTTGAAAACCACCCCCCCCCCCCGTGTCCCCCTCCACGTTCCTCCACCCCCCTGGCATAATGACCACTCCAATTGTTTAAGCACTGTTAAAATGCTTCTATATAGTCTTTTCTCTACCTTCAGAAAATTTCAGTTGGATTCTGCCGTGCATTTTGATATGATGAGCAAAGTGTGTGTCTCACGGTGCCCATAGCCACTGTGTTGTAATTTCTGTCTTTTTACGGAGCAGAAAATCCCAGATCGAAATTGCACCAGCGGTGGCTGCCAAGCCCAAGCCTATCATTTAAGCAATTCACCTAAAATGTCAAAAGAAATTAACAGCAATACGGAGTGCAAACCACAACCAATTTGGGTGCTTTGATGTGAGTCTGTCATGGGTGTTCCCCTGACCTACATACGACCTCGACCTCGTTCGTTATTAATCCACAAAAATCAGAATAACTCACCCTTCCATGGATTTGATTCTCAACTCCCAACGGTTTTGAATAAGAAATTTCCTTGACAACATATAAAATTCAAGATTTTTTTCGTCAAGAGTTCGCTTATACGTGTTTAACCAAAAGGGCGAGTCTGAGAATTGGGATTTCGTGGTCGCCCTGTTCACGTAAGATCAGAGGAGCACATATACGATACAAAGGCCAACGGTTCAGATGATATAAAAATCTCAACTTTTTTAGTCAGTCTGGGGACGAGGCTGTAAAATCCAAGCCAAAAAAAAATTATCAGCACATTGATTAAGAAAATTAATTCAATTTATTCAATCTTTTTCAGTCCATTTCAGCTTTCCGTAAATTTGAGGGTTTTCTTTCGAGGGGAAAACGCATTGCCGTGTTACGTCCATTCACAACCCCTGGTTTACTGTAAAAATATCTATACGCATCTTTCCTTAATTTTTTCAATTCTAGATATGGTATAATTTTTATGATTTGGTGGTAAATATGTGTGTAGGACGAGTCTATTATAATATTGTTGCTGAATAACAGATTTTTAAACAAAATCCAACTAACCTTACTCTACCTGTTAACACTATTTTCTTTGCCAAGAAGTGATCCGTCTTGTCGACGTCTTATTTTGCAATGTTGGATTACCTTTCGAGAAGGAAACTGTCCCAAATGTTGCTCGAAAAATCCAAACATTCCGTCATGTCGGATCAGATTCGAATGCTAACTACAGGTAAAGCTTCAGTATTTATAATGCTGTTTCTGTAAATTTTACTTGGAAAATTGGCTGAATTAATATAAAAACCTGTAAATTTTGTTCTTAGATTTAGAACTCGGACACATGAACAGAGACGAATGCATGAATAATGTTACGCAGTGCCAGTGCATTCTGAGTCTCGTGAATGACTTATGCCAATTCTTATGTGTCATTGTCATAATCACGGTGAGCTTGCTGTGTACTAGTTACTATTAGTCGCCATAGCGATTTGGCATCATTTTGCCAGTGCTTATATGTAAACTTATGATTTTTACGCCCGGAGCACTGCTCCAGCAATTTATGGACATGAAGTTTGTGTCCGGTGGTTGCTTTTCATCACCACTTCATGACTTGCTGTCGGTGGTCACTCGGTCACTGTCCATCAATTATTGAGAATGAAAAATTTCAGTTGATTTGAGTGCATGAATGGAATCATGATTTCAGTGGGATTAAAAATTCCTTGGACAGGAGAGAGAAAACCAGAGAAGATTGTTGTAAGGAAGAGGAGATGTATCGCCAGGCCACTTCAAAGGACTATATGTGGCGACCGGGGATGTTCCGCGATGAATTTCCAATACCAATTGGAATTAAGAATTAAGTCAACAAAGCTCCCGCGGAAGGGGCTTTTTTTTTTTTTGAGCTTAAGATCGATTTGGTCAGAGTCGTGCACGGCGGCCTGCGCACATCATAGGTTCTGTCCAATTGTAAAAACAAACCCACAGACTATGCAGAATGCCGATCATTTCGAATTATGTAGTTCTCACGGTCACTGAAAATATGGGGAAACTAAGAACGCCTACTACAGAAACTATGCCGATTTTGTTGATGAAGATTTATCGTAAAATCTTAAAATTAATGAAGAGATGTAGAGACAAAGATGTAGAGACAAAGAATCGGCAGAAAAGAAAGAACCAGAAAGGAAAGAAAGAAAGTAACAGAAAAGTAAATGTTATGCCAAGTGTAAAAGGCACCGCGAAACGCAACGCGGGTAGTATGATAAAATTTGACGGGACTGTGCGGGGCCAACTGTGGGAGAAACTGCCCGCCGCGCGCGGCTTTGGTGCTGGCGTCTGCCCGATGAAAAATGAATGAAATGAAAAAAGTGATTTCCATTTCGAAGTTATCAAATTCAAATCTCTATACCAATATACCGTAATTCATTTGTATCGAGGACCCCAAGGGCCGCCGCATTTCAATTCTGGGGTTTGTCATCAATTCTGGGTGTAATTGCATGATTGGGGGATACAGGATAAGGGATTAATTTTTAACTTGAAGTTGAACATTTGGTAATAATGATGCTGTTTCACGCGTGTAAAAATGCATGAAAAGTAAACACACACAAAAAATGTAAATTCGGGGAGAAACATTGTTGCCTTTATTTATAAGTTTATTAGCGACGAAAAACTCAATGGGGTAGGTATGTGATGTAATAGCTGTGGTAAATTGAAAGTAACTTGTAGGACTTGTAAAAATAGGGCAGGAACAGAACAGAATATGGAGATTTAGGCATATGAGACCACGTACTAAGGGAAAATAAACACCCAAGATCACTTCGTGACCCAGACAAACTATTTCTTATTACAATTTTTGATTTTACATGAAGCTGCATTAATGCATTCATAATAGGTATATTAGATATGATATAATTCCCAATCAACGTGTAATCCTTCATAAATCTATAGGCTTAAATTCACCAACCTTATACCCTGTATCATATTGGCCTCAGAAAAATGCCCGGAAGGAATCCCGGAAAATACCACGTAGCCTACTACATTGCTGAGATGAGCCTAAAAGCTTCCTAAACTTGAATCCGGGCTCAAATGTGTAAGAGATGTGCATACAAGATACCGAAAGAAAAGCAAAAAACAAATAGCGAAACGCGAGTGCCAATTTCAACTCCACTACAAAAAATTTTGTCGCTTATTGTCACCGAAATGGTCGCTGAATTTGGATAAAGTGCACCATCGCCTTCGTATTCCACGTGTTTTTCATTCACAGGAAATGATCAGAACTTGAGAAATGCGTCGAAAAAAAACAGGCATATATCCTCGAATTGTCAATTATACATTACAAAATTTGCCATGAATTCCTATTTCAAACGTTTATAAATAATCGAAAATTCGGCCGATTTGTGATGGGATTTTACATGAAAGAAATTCCTCTCTTTTTGGAGAGTAAAATCGCTGACGAAGACACGTAAATATGACTGTATGCAAACCCGGAAGTAGGGTTATCAAAACGCTGTTAGATAAACATTCTAGAAACACTGTTGCACATGTACCCGCTCTGTTATTGCTCCCGACGATACCATTGCGATCGGATCGAGAGAGTGTGGAGCGGTCGCACCGAGCCCGGGAAAGGCCCTTTCAAGTGGATTGTTAATGTTGCGTGATCGTGTGACACTAGGTATTGAATGGAAAAACAGGCTTATCTAGCGAGTCTCGAAGCGATACACCTCCTCTTACTTACATCTTCTCTCAAGAAACGCACACCTGATGTAAGCGCATCAAGCTATACAGAGCCTAAAATTTAAATCCATGCCAGAACAAAATAACGTGGTGTCTAAATTGGAGAGCTTAATGCCAGGGACCAAATCTGAAATTTTTCAATTTTTGTATGACCAGTATATGGATTTTGTTTGTGTGGATGTGTCACTAAAATGTTTTTTTTAAAAAATTGACAAATTTTACTACAAATTTGACCATCATTTGAAAAGTTGAAGTTCAATTCATTGTAACCAAACCTTTGTCAACAGCAGCGCCAAATTAGGATGGGACAACCATGTTGCAATTTTGGGTTTGGTCCGCTCACCTTTTGTCGTATTTTGAACATTTACGAAGAAATCATCGATTAGGGTAACTCCAAATATCAATTTTATCGGTTTGTCTGTGTCAGGTTCGCTTTTGAATTGCGGTCGGCATCAAGTAGTTTGTTTGGCTCTAGATTTTATTGGTTGTTCTCGCCGGACAACTGTAGTATAATTTGGTTGTCCGGTGCTCAATTTGTTTGTCCCGGGCGAACGGACACAATTTCGAATGCCTGGTCAAGGTTGTTCACTAAGGTCATGGCCGCGCCCCCACATCTTACATCTTTGAATAGGCGGGCGCGAAATCCGAGAACTCTGCAAAATTCAGTTATTAGTGGTTTGTTACGACTTCCTCATTCAATTTCACAGCAGAGATCACTTTCGAACTCCTAATCCTAGCTGAGGATGACAGATCCCCTTATCACTTAGTGTTGGCATATTTGAGTACGCGCAGCAGACTTAATAACCGGAGATGGTATCTAGCAAAATAAATTACCATTGCCTTTTATATCTTGAAATAATTCATTAGTAAGAGCACTGCTCCAAAGCATAACACAGTTTAAATGAAGTCAAGTTTTACTGGTTTCTGCAAAATTTTTCAATGTTTTTATGGGGAGGAATCTGATCTGTCCACCAGCCTAAAACTGCACAGTGTCCATCTCACACGTGTGCAGAGTCCGAACTAATTAACGCTAATCACGCTAAATGTAAGTTTCAAATGACCCCGCTCTTTGTGCCGTCCAATTGGGTTTCCAGTGGTTCGACCACAATCGTCGCACCACTTTGGAAACCTTCGGGTCGCATTCACTGTTGCATTTATTCATGCCATAACACGGATTGACAGGGTCAACACGAAAGCGGCAATTCTGAATGTGATTCTTAACTCATGACCTTCGAAAACCGTCTGCTTCATGTTCCAAATTCAGGTCAACCAATTTCAGCCTGCACCCACACAAAGCGTTATTCTTTTGTATTAACTCATTGTTTCTCACTCTGCTACTTACTTACTGCTGTATATTCTATAGTAAATATTACATAGTTTACAGACCTTTGCGAGTCACCCGGAAGATGCAAAAGCTATTTTCCCTTACTCGCTATAATTATTGCGGAATCTTCCTGCACTGTATCACCCATGATGATGTCCCCCCGGTAATGTAGTTCGATCGGTACAAAACCATTATTAATTTTTGCTGGTTACTACTAATAAAAAAACCAACGATTTGCCCAATTTTAAGACGTCCCACTGTTTAAATTAGCACTATTCCCAAGGGTTTTTTTCACTCCCGTTATGCCGGGGAGGGGTGGGCGGCCTCGCGTAAAAAACAAATGTGGGATTCCATGGAACCCCCACCCCTTGGTAACTTAAGTGCTACCATGTACATCTGCAATGTTGACAAAAAATTCCAATTTTTTTCATGCAAGAAAGTGAAAATGTACTTAAATGACAAACAAAAAGGGTCTTTCTGGGTTTTTAGGGCTCTTGCCGAAAATACAGGTGCACGCACAGCTGCGCGCGGTCCGTACTCCATCCTGAGTCCAACTTTTCTTTGTTATAATTTAAAGTCCTGGGTAAGTCCTCGGTGATTATAGATCGTTCATTAATCAATATCGGGGGGGGATGAAGCGGCTCCTGACTTGTGCACTGATGAAGAGGCCACTATATGCAAATGAACTGTATTCATACTCATTACTCATAGTATTGACTTTTCATCACTACCGGGATCACTAGCGCTGGAATATATCATGGAGTTACAATGATGTTACAGCTGTATATTATTTGGCAATGTACTGAGTCTCCCCCAAGAAAGATTTGTTGTTTTGATAATCCTCCTTGTTATGATCATGTACGGAGATGCACGGAGTTGTATTTCACGATGGGCATACGGCGCGGGAGGGATAGGCGAATATGCATGGATTTTTTAAACATGAGTTTAAGTTGTGGAAGGGGGAAAGCGGCGATCCCCCCCCCCGCCCGATTTGCTTCATTAAATTAAAATGAACTGAAAATGGTTAAATAAAACCAAACTGTTCAAAAACATTATATGCCACTTACTCATGATTCATTAGAAAAGTTATTTCCCCCGGGAAATTAGTGAGCAAGGCCAAGTAAACAAAAAAAGTAAACTTCTACCGTGATTTGAACGTTTTCAGGTGCCTGGGCGTACTCGCTCTAAAATAGAGCGGTCGTAATGCAAAACGGAATGCGCCTGATTTGTTCATAAAAGATTGCATTGCGAACTAGGCCAGGCTAAAAACTATGATTTTCTCCGCAAATAATTACAAGGGATGATTTATTGTTGATCCAGGTGTCTAGAGATTGCTTTAATTTTCGTTTAAAATCTGCCAGCTACACTGCAGCTAAGTTGAGTAGAATCGGGCAAAAATTCCAATTTTGATCAGCAAACCCGGCTGAACCTGAACATCGGCCGTATAAATTTATCATTGAAAAATTCCCATTTTTGCTAGTAGTCAGGCCAAAGGATTTGCCGATGCAGGTAAAAGCTTGAAACCAACAATACATGCATCTCAGTGCGGTTGTAATCTATTCGCTGTCATGAATGTGTGCTTGAGTAATTATACAAGTTAAAAGACAAATACCGGGACAATTATACTGCCTTTTAAATTAGTAAGGCTTCCCTTAATTTGTTCATTTAGTGCCGTCTATTTACTATATATCCCCGTATATTTCACCCCATGTATTGGAATGTACTGGTCCCAAACAAACATTCTATTTAATGTAATTAGAAGTAAACAAAAAAACAAAAAATGATGAAACAGAAAATGTGAAGCGAAAGATTTTTAAATTATTAAAAAAGTGAATGATGACATTGAAATAAAATGATAACGTGGTATATTATAATTCGAAAATTGCCCTTTCATATTGTGGATTGTTAAAATGGACAAAATAAAGCAAAATACACCAAGACAACATGGCGATTTGAAAACAGCGGACTGATCGGCCCGTCGGCTTGAATTTGATTCACATTAAGCCTCTTACAATAATTTTTTTAAAAAAATTTTCACGATATTGCAAGGTTGCGATCAAAAAAGTACACGATGGCGATATAAATACGAGTGGTCAGTGCTGGAAAAGTAAACTAAAATCTTTAGCATGCACAGGGTCTCGCTCAGCTTTTTGTTTGACCACGGCCCTGTGATTGCGAGAAAATGGACAGTGATTGCGAACTGCGATGTGTAAGTCACGCATTCACCCTACCGATCGTGCCACGGGTGCTCACAAATTTAATCAATTTGCAGATTGCGAATTAAATCACCATGCATATAGTTTCGTATTTCTAAAATACACGTAAATGGCATGTGTGTTGAGGGCTCTGGGTAGAATTCTGGCAGCAATTTCGAGTCAGAACCCCGGGTCAGAAAACCCGACGGGGGTCGAATCCACTTCCCTGGGTCCACTTCCAAGAATTGCAGTACTTGAGTCAAGATTTTGGACAAAAGGCGCCATACATTGACACTCGAATTGCGGTGTGTGCAATTATGTTTCCACTCAAATTTACTAAATAAATCCAAGTTATACATTGTATGGTTTTACATTTTTCACCGTTTCCGTACTAAGGATACTGGCCACATCACGACATAAAACTTTAGCCATGAATAGCAATATTTTTATTATCTTGGCCCAGGTTCTTGGCTTGATCGTATCATGCAAAATCCGTCGGAAGTTCACTGCATTCGTATTTTGTAGACCTTAATTAAACCTCATGAAAACAAACCAAAAAAAAAAATTAATAAATTAAAACCGAACAAAAAGCACAAATTAAAACTATCGCAAACATGGAAATAAATTCAAACATTTTTTTGTTTTTTACGTTATAGATGTGCATTTTCCTTTCATTGAGTTTACTCTATTGAGTGTTAATCGTCACTACAGCGAACGATAATTCAAAATGTAGTTCTGTACTATGTACAATATTTTTGCTTGGTCTTGGTAACTTGGATAAATAAAAAAATAAAACCAAAAACAGAAGTCAGTTTTGAACAATCTTGCCTATGAAATTGCCACGGATTTTTGCAAACAAACATTCACGAACGATATCCCGAGCAGCAACATTCCACTCACGCTACTTTGACATACTGGGAGTACTAGGCAAACACCTAATTATAATAAAGCTGTGCACGGGCATAGGAACCACAAGGAATTTCCAGCCTCAGAAACTTACTGTGACAAATTCCAGTCCATTCTGTTTTCTATGGCAAACTTACAAAACGTAAAAGGATGGTTGGAAAATAAACCTTGCCGCTTGACAAAAACCGTGTTGCTCTACCATTTTTTGTATAATAATCGCAGTATACTTTCTTCCGAACAAATCACACGTGACTTTGATTCTCGACGCGTAGACGGGGATGTTTTCTAATACCAGATGTTCATAATTACGTTCACCCGGGGATTCCCGTGTTTACAATTACGGTGGGGGAGGGGCGAGTTTGCAGTTTTATTCTATTTTTCTTTTAAAAATCATTAAACAAGTTAGCCCAGTCGTGCAAAAATTGTAAAATCAAGTATAGGCCTAATGAGGACCAAAAACCTTATGGGTGAAAACAACAAATGGCAGACGCTTAGAGCAGCGGATGACATTTTTATAGAAAAAATTGCTTCCCGCCCTTGCAAAACCCTTGCAAATGTTAGCGCAATAATTATGCAAAAAATGTCGACAATTAACCGGTGCGACATTCAAGCCCATGCAACGACTATAGGGCGACGAGCCAAGAAATCCAGGTATTCACGTTGACGAAAAGTGAAGAGAAAAGAGAGTTATATTTTTATTGTGCATTGTCATTACACACACAGGAAGGTTAGAAATGCGAAAACTATTTATTGGAAAGTCAAAGCATATAGGATAAAGAAGATAATTTTAAACGGGATTTGATGCAGCAGATGGCACGATGTTTAGCAAAAGTGCACTCGGTATTTGGGAAATCACATCAGTGTATGTGTTTCTTTCTTCATTGTTTTTAGGAAAAAACCTTATGTTTATACTACCGAATTATAATAACAATAAAACACATTGGAATAGTGGATGAATGTCGAATGAAATTGGCCAAATCCCAGCTTAAAATTCGGATCGACGGATATATTTCCACACCTTCAAGTTGTACGTAAGCCATGAAACCCGATTTGTTTTTCATTTGGCTTTATTCTCGTTTATCATTATTTGAGGGTAGTACGCTTTTTCCCTACTCGAGCGATTTCATTACTTGCACACATGAAGAAAACGGTGCACATAGTCATTGCAAAGTCATTAATTATTAATGCACCCAGGGGGCATTTGGGGTTTGGGTAATATTTAAAATTGATCGTTCCGAAAAAAAAATGCCAGAATTGTTATTTATTTGCGTTTATGCTCAAAATTAATATCAATCTATAGAATCAAAGTTGTAGAATTATTTGGAAATCATACTGGTTGTATCTTTGAAACAGTATTTGTGAAACCTACGAAAAATTCTAATAAATAGCTGAAGAGAAGTTAAAGTTTTCGGCTGAAGTTCAACATGACAAACTTGGGGAACACGTGTGGGATATAGGCATGAGCAGGTTTTGCTCGATCACTCGGAGATCGTTTGTTCTTGACTCTTTAACTCGACTTGAATCTTCATCCTCATCCGGGCTTTAAAATGTACTATTATATGGCACTGCGTTTTAAATATTTTTTTTTTAACATGATACCAAAAAGATGTCAACCAAGGGGGGTGAAATTAAGTACATTGTAGCGACTTTTTCATATACTGCTTTTTAACTTAGCAAACCTATTTTATGAAAAAAGTCGAAAGAAATGTTTTGAGGCTAATCTTACATTGATTATATGTTACAGATATGAACTGTAGAGCATGACCTCAATTTTCTTTAAACACATTTCATGATAAGACACTGTTCAAGTTGCTTATTGCCCCACTTTGCATATTGATAACCAAATAAATTATAATATAGGTTGACAAATCCAGCAATACCTAAGTTGTTATTGCCAATTTTCATGTTTCTGTGGTCACTAGAAAATTTTTTAGTTTAGAGCAAAGGAATGCTAAAATCCTAAATCACTGGTTTTGACATTCAAAAAAGTTTGTCTAAAAAAATTAAAACGGATTAATCCTTGTATGTATTACTTCAGGTTGAATTACAACAACTGAAGTAATTACTTGCACCAAACAATTTGGAAAAACCTTTGAAATGAATAGTTCAGGACTTTATCATTGCCTGTGTTGCGGATGGACGGACATTTTGTCAACATGCATTAAGTTTGAACTGTTTCTTTCAAGACATTGCTGGTGTTAAATTTAAAACTTTCTATGTTAGTTAGGCAATGCTTTATGCAAACTAAACTCCTACTTTACATACAAAAAGTTATGTTCATGTTAACAGGGGGAGTTATACTAGGTTAGTATGGCGTTGTGGCCGTAGCCACTGTGACGCTTTCCCCTCAAGAAAAACTATGCTTTCTTTGCCATTGAGACGTCCCACTCCATAACCGAGTAAATTTTCAGTATCCACCATGCACTACCTTCTCGAAGTCCAGCGGAGTTTTCTTCCGACGTTGACTGTACGTTGGACCTTCCGAATTAGCAGAGTGTCAAGGTCAAATTTTGTGAACCCGGAAGTAGAGCGTACATTCCGGTCAATGTTTTACTTTGCATGCCTTACTTCGGCCGCCCCCCCCCCACCCAAGTTCTCCCCGCAGGAAGGACAGTGAAAACCAATTACTTTATATTGCCCAGTAAAACAATTACTTATATTGCCAGTGTGACGTTTCCCTCAGGAGACCTATTTGCTGCCTATTGCTAATGATCTCGACTTCAAAACAAGGATGCTGACATTACTGCCAGCATTTAACCAAACTTGTCATCAGCTCACAGACCACTGCTATTTAGGCTTTTCATGAGCCGGTGATCGATCGACTTTGCGATCGATCGCTTTTTTGAAGACTAGTGCAGCCGTTTCTGAATACTAGACGCGCATGGGCAATAGCGCCTTAGTTACGAGTAAAAGTTTTTACAAAGGAAGTATTGAATAAGCTGCTACCATTCACGAAAATACATCTTTTGAGGCTTACGGACAGTGGTTGCCGAACCTTTTTAAATGCCGAGGTATATGGCCATCTTTAAGTGATATGATTTTCACCTTGGATTGTTTCCGCACAGAAGTTGTGAGTTTTTCGCTCGTGAAAATCGACGGACCGAGTCAGGAAATTCAACATGGCGGAATTAGGAATCTACGTAATCTTGAAATTAGTGAATATATGTACAAGTCCATTCTTTTGGATTTTTCAGATTGTGAGCATTCAAAAAATTGCTCTAGTGGGCATTTGGGACTATTTAATATATTGGGCCACTGGTTTTTTTTAACAATACAAAAAGTGTCAACCAAGGGGGTGAAAATTGAAGTACATTGTGAGACTTTTCATATACTGCTTTTTAACTTAGACAAACCATATTTTATGAAGAAATGTTTTTGAGGCTTAATCTTACATTGATGATATGTTAAAGATATGAACGTAGAGGTGACCTCCTTTCTATGAAACCCAACCGTTTCATGATAAGACACTTTCAAGTTGTATTGCTTGGATATTGAAACCCAAATTAATATAGGGTGACCAAATCACGCCAATAAGGTTGATGTAGCCAATTATCAGGTTCCTGTGCGCGGTCACTAGAAAATTTTTTAGAGCCAAAGGAATGCTAAAATCCTCATATTCACTGGTTGACATCAAAAAGTTTGTCTAAAAAAATTAAAAAACAGGCTTAATCTTGTATTAATGCATGTGTGCCATTAACACACCAACTGAATTACTTGCACCAAACATTTGAAAAACTCCTTGAAATGAAATAGTTCAGACTGATCATGCATGTGTTGCGGACGTACATTATGTCAACAATGAATAAGTTTGCACTGTCTTTCAGGACATTTATGGTGTTAAAGTAACCTTTTATGTTAGTTAGCAATGCCTTTATGCAAACATAATATTTTACATACAAAAAGTTATGTTACAATGCCTATAGTATAAAGATTGATAATAAAGGTTCCAAATTAAAATTCCAATATTATTGGCACATAATGCATTTTCTCATTTTCGAAGAGAAAAATGAAAATATTTTTACTTTTAAAAAGTTTGAAACTTGTGTGGAATTACCTACCTACAACAAAACGCTAGTCAAATAACAACCCTGAAAAACCTACCTTCAGCTCACAAATTACATCCAAATGCTATACAATACCGTTGTTGCGGACGTTACATTTCGTTGACTTATACTACTGATTGTGACTGTTCCAAGACCGTTTAAAAAAATTTGCAGATGGTACAAGTGTTGACGGAAAATGTAACAGCATCATACAGGGAAAAAAAAAACATGGGGAAGTGTGCCTGGATCTGGGGAAGTGTTTAGAGGCCCTCTTAGTAGGGCCCGGGAGAATCCCGATCGCGGAAAAGACATGTTATGCGCGATTTGCCTTTCCGCGCGGATTTTCCGTTTTCGCGCAGGACAACAGCGGATTTCGTATTTTTCTACCAGAAAAGGTCATTGAACTTCTTGCCCGACTGTTTCATAACCGATCAAAATGCGATTGGCAAGAAAATCGATTGGTCAAGCAAGTTGGTAATTTAATGATCGCAGAAAGGCGGTCTGAAGGCCGTCTACTACAATACCCAATAACAAAGAGAGCAATTAGATTGTGCTTGAATCGCGGTACTCATGCCACCCTGATATGATCAGACCACCTATGGATATGTGTAAGAAATGAAAGGCACAGAGTTGTACCAGTGATCATAAGGGGCCGTCAATTTTCATCCTTGAGTGCACATTTACTTGATTGCATATAAGAACTCTTGACGGTACTCGGTCTTTCCCTCATGCACGCGGGTGGTCCCAAAGTCAAAACTGCGCGCGGTCTCTTAGGAAGTTTTAAGAATCACAAAGTAACGCATGGGCGGGCGGCAACATGATCAAAAGTTGGGAGATACACAGTTAAAACAAACCAGATAATAAATAAAACATGCCGCACCCTAGCTTACGAACTGTATACCTGTCCCGGGGACAAATCCTAACCCATGCAGCGATCGAGTCACGGTTGGAACGTACAGGTGATGATTCTTTACCTTTACCTGGGAAGGAGGAGGGATGGACCACATGTGCCCCATTACGTCCTAAAAGATGAGATGAAAAGGTGCAGTGATGGTGATAGAAGTTTTCATCCTTAATTGCAGCATGAATAGTTTATAAAATCCGTTCATGGTAATGCTCACTCTCCTGTCGCCCCCTCCCCCACTCCATAAAATACATCCATGATTTGCAGATTTACCCCCCGACCACCCTGGTCCACCTACTCCCACCTGCATGAGCATGATGAGCGATGAGTTGAATGGCATTGCTTCACCTCTGAGCTGTTTGCAGCGAACGGGAAATTCCCAAGAACGGAAAAATTCCATAAGATAGTTTTGAACGATACTGATCTTTTATGACTGTAGCTCATGACCACACGTATAAAAACATGATAAATTGATCACCAGTGTATTTTGATCGCAAATTTGCAAAAACCAGTTAAGTTCTAAATAATTCACTGTTTATTAAGCTTTCATTGTATCAAATTTTGCGGCCAGGCCAGGCCCACACTGAGGCAAGTGCGAATGTGCTGCATGGAGACGGCATTCGATCTATTTAGACACCTGATAAAAGTCATCTTTTAGCATTCAAACAACCCGATGATTTCAAATCTAGGTTTGTTAGTCTTAAATGATTTTTATTAAAAAAGTCAGGGACTTAATTATTTGTTGTATTCTTGTTTATTTGCTAATTGTCAGCGCCCCCCCCCCCCGATTAACATATGAATGGAACTGTTGTTACTTTAAATGTTTGGATTATCCATTTAATTAATGGGGGTTAGGTAGTTACTTTATGTAAACTACTCAATTGTTAAGAACATCGCTAACCAATTGCTTCCGAGATGAGTTGTTCTTTCAATTTCAAAATGAAGTATTAATCATTAAATTAAAAAAGGCCAAAAAGGACCTATGGTTAATACTGTTAGATAATGTTCTAATAAAAAAAAAGATTACTGGTTAATACTACTGGTCTTTCGTCAGCATGCATATAATTGCCCCTCCCTGAGGAAATACCTTGATTGTATTCTTTTGTTTTGTTCTACCATTTGTAAATGTTAAATGCATAAAAAAATATTCTTTTAATGATGACATAATAAAATCCCGGCCGACGCACGTATAGCATGTTTCTCTTTAATGTTGCATGAATACAATTTCATAACTAGAATTCGCGGTTCTCGGCTTTGCCTCGCTATATTCAAAGAATATAAGCTGTGGGCCGCCCCAGGAACTTGACCCTGCACATGGACCTTTGATCTCATCAACATGATGAGGGATCGCATGGTGCACTATGACAAAAGTTTGGTTCCATTGAACTTCAAGTTTTCAATTTAGATCAATTTTTAAATTTTTTAGTTTTTTTGTTTTTTTGACTTTTTTTACCTTTGACCTTGGTATTGTACCTTTGACCTCATCAACATATGAGGGATCCCATTGTTGCACCTATGCACCGAAGTTTGTTCCAATTGAAGTTAAATTTTCAATTGAGTCATTTAAAAAAAATTAACAATTGTGACACACACATACACACACAATCCACACGCACAAGTATGGCTAACGTGGTCCTGCCAGCTATAGATGGCGGCCCAAAACGTATAACTGAAACTGTGTGTGATTGTTTATTTGCGTTATCTTGTGATCTTACTTTTATTCGTAATATCTTAAATTGTTGATGTGAGGACGCGTACATGGCCCCAAAACTCTTACACAGACACGTGCGACAAACAAGGGCGGCTTGATCGTCGAGTTCGTATCACGTCGTTGGGAACTTTCTTTTTCTCACGTGGTAGCACGGGGGCTTCGACCACGTGAGTGCAATGAGGTTGGTTATTTTTTATTTTAGACCTATTGCACGAACGTGGTCGAAGCCACACCTAACGGCAAAAAATTGACACAGGCGCAAGGGTTCATATGAAAGGCTCTTAAATAAAACAAGTCTTAGAATTGGGCAGTGACTGAGACGACAGTGATGGTCGAATCAGGCGTGGTTAAAATTCATTGTGGAGGGGTTCATTGTTAAAAAATAGTTCATGTCAGTTCAAGACATCGGCGGTACGTTGTGATCGCCGACGACAGTGAGTGAGTGGTCGGAATCAGGCGTGGATTCAAAAGTCATTGTTGAGGGGTTCATTAAAAATCAGTCCATGTCAGTTAAGACATCGGCAGTACCTTGTGATCGCCGGCAGTTGAAAATCGTGATTTTTAGGGTGCGGTTTTCTGCGGACTCGGCACATTGTGGAGCGCAGATTGCGCGGAAAGGTCAAAATTTTGATTGCGCAGTTGAAATCGCGGATTTGGCGAAAATCGCGCGCGGAATTCGCGCTACTGAAAACGCAGATTTTCCCGGCCCTACTACTTAGTTTAAATATACAAATTACATTAGGAGGTCAAGTAGTGTTCGCCTAGGCAACAGAATGTAAGGTTGCGGATGTTACAAAATGTTGACGGCAAATACTCTTTTTTGATAAGTGCAAGATTTTTAAAAAAATAATGCGATATCAGAATTATTTTTTTTATCTACTTATTGGTATAGATGAAACTATTGTACATGCTAGCAATTAAGAGTTAACTCTACGAGAAAACATGCCATATTTCAAAATATAGGAAGAAGGGGTCAGTGAATATTGACCTATGAATATGTAGACCCCCCTACCACAAACCGTCATTAAAAATATGGCTAAAAAAAATCACAGTGTTTCCAGACCATCTCGTAGAGAGAGTGAAAATAACTTAATGTACATGAAAATATTGATGTTGAAAAACACCAATCTCAATGTTTGGACGAGAGGTTAAAACGCATGAGGAAAAACCATACAAGTTTATGAAAATATTAAATAATGGCCTATTAAGTATATGGCTTTCACAAAACTTCTTTAAATGGCATAGTTTGTTCAAAATGTTCTTATTTTTATGATTTTCCCTTATTTTTTGGCCAAAAATGGGTAAATTAGGGAAAACACGACTGACTTGGTCACAGTTGAAATTTTTGATGACTGACATAGAGAGGAGAGATGTGGGCACATATTATAAGAAATAAAATCATTGTGCTTTGACATCTATAATATTAGGAAAACCCCACATTGTATATGTGTTTTTGAACCAACATTTCATTCAGTATTATTAGTGACATTGTAAGAGGTACACTGAGTAAATATTCAGAGTTCTTGGAAGAAAAACATTATAAATTGGGTCAAATTAGTAAGAGACTCTAGAACGTAGCCAATTGTTTAAATATGTGTCAAGAATCCGCACGGTTTCTGAAACACATTTTACAAGAGTAGGCAACATTGATCAATTTTCCACTAAGTAGCATGAACTGCATTATTATCATAATTGGTTGACATGAATGAAAAAATACTGGAAGTTAAAAAACATCTAGTAAGATCCTCTGCCGATGAGCAAAAAAAAAATTATTGCAAATGAGATCTTAATATATACAAATAGTAATGACACTGTGCATGGGTATTATTTGTAAGCACCGCTACCCACATACCACGTTTCATGAAATGATTTTTGGATATCTGGTAGAAGTGCACTCTGTTAGTAATGAAACAATCAGAGCAAATATACATTTACAACTCATTAGTATGCACAGATATGATTACCGCTGCATGTGTAGGAGACATCCACAACCTAACTCATACCAACTTCATATATGCGGATATGAGATCTCGATTAGTTCACTTTTATTAAAGTGTCAATCAGAATATTCAAATGAGCTCATGAATATGCACAAATATTGATGACACACAGACAAGGCATGCTTGCATTCACTAGACCCGCATACCATGTTTCCTCATATTCAGATATTGGATCTGGTAGAAGTCACCTTTTTAGTCCTGAGCCAAAATCAGAAAAAATGCTAAAAATGAGTCATTAATATGCACAAATTACATGGACACAATAATTGGGTATAATTTCTTGCCACCTCTAACACATACCACAATTTGTCAAATTTGGGACACGCGGATCTGGAGAGTACACTTTGTTAGTATGAGCCAATCGGAGCCAAATAGCAATTGCGGCACTAAATATGTAAATATATGATGACAAATTGCATGGGTATTACTTGCCTGCACCACTACCAAATACCAAGTTCATAATATTTGGAGATTGGATCTGGTAGAAGTTTACCTTTTAGTTATTAACCTTGGTTGAAATGCATTGAGAAGGTAAGAGAGATTTTGCACAGTATTCTGGGGAATAACTTGGGAAGAGAGAGGGAGAGATTTTTTTTTAATTTTTTAGTTTTTTTGAGAAAAATTAAAAAATACAGTATGACTTTGCTTTTGGAGTAAAGCCTTGGACCTGTCTGTCACAGCACCAAGTAGAAGTAGATACTAGTATACTAAGGTCCTGTGGTTAAAGTCAGGGGTCTGATGGTTACAGACGGAGACAGATGGACGACGCGACGACAGATTTCACTATGACAAAATTCACCTTCTGCTAAAAGCGCCAGGAGATAAAAAAACAAGGTGTTTTAACAAACTGTGAGTATGGGAAAGATATAATTCGTGTGGGGCATTATTTGAAATTAAGAAAGTTGTTCCATACCACGAGTCCCTTATGGTAACAAAAGCACCACAACATGTCCCTCTATAGTGAGTGAGTTTGGGAACAACATTGAAAAAAAAAATAGCAAAAATCTAAAACGACCAGGCTATCTTATAAGACTTCTGGACAGGTGTTCACGTGCACTTAAAAGTGACAGTGGGGGAAATTTTATTGAGGAACAAATTTCTCTCAAATTGCACGGATCGGGGTTAGACCGCCTTACCGAGAACGTTTCGAAGGGGGGATGTTATTGGACAAATAAGTAAAAATGAAAAACGTAAACTGGTTTTGAACTTGCCTACTATCGTAATCCTCCCCATAGAAAAACCATAATTGAATTTTATGTCATTGCCACGACAGCCAAAATACTAAATACACCATCTTATACATAAAAGACAGCATATTAAGCTTATTCAATTCAGGTACAATCTAATACATGGTAAGCATTCCAAATATGCAAAAAAACTGAGTTCGACAAATTGCGGGCGCTTCTTTCTTGGAAATGTTCCTCTGTCTCTTTAACATGATGCATCAGGACCATTGGAAGATGACAATTTGACTGGAGAAACATTTGGAACAGGTAAACACCAAAACTGAGTAAGCTAGGACAGAATAAAGAACGCTTGAAAAACAAAACTTTATCTGGTCTAAACATAGGCATGCACGCACTTTCCTTAGCTAACCCTGAAAAAGAAAGTTGAAAGTGCTCCAGAAAACACTTTTGCTGAAAAAGGCAAGCACATCCAAATGCATGAAAATATCGTGGTCCTAGGAGTGCTAAGACAAAGATTGGTCATGCCATCGCGTTTGTGAATTGATGGCCTCATACACCTTTGACCTTGACATGTGAACTTTGACCTCTAAACAAATGAGGGTTAGCATGGAATAGCCATAAAACAAGTTTGGTGCCAATTGAACTTCAACTTTCAATTCAGGTTCAATTTACATTTCAATTTACGATGATGACCCCCTCTCCTTTTGTCTGGACCCTTGGTATGTGACCTTTGGCATCACAACAAAAGAGGGATCTCACATTGCACATATGAATCAAGTTTGGTTGAAATCCATCGAAGTATGAGTATATTACAGCCAAATGTTAACCTTTTTTCACAACAACAGTCAACAACAACAAAGGACAGCAGACTACAACAGCAACTGTGGACAAAGTGACATGTGTCTTCCTGCCTAAGGCAGGCGACACAAGAATGTGATAGACATTTTGGTGCTTATTTCTAGCTATACAGGGATAAAATAATTAATGTTATTTGAATGCAATGAGTGTTTTTTGGACAAATACTGCAGTTAAACACTATACTGATGCATGTCCAACTTCAAGGAAGTGTCTCTAGTACACAGAGGGCGAGCACACTGATTTTATTTCTCTAATGTAGGCCATGCTTGATCTTTGTGACCAAGATAAATTTATTTTGTGAAACCACTGACCATCAGAAACGAGGGCACCAAAATCTATCCTTTTTTGGCTAAATCACTTTTTTAGAAGAAGACAACACTCACTTTTTGGCTAAACTAAAACACTGCTGAATTGACTTGAACATGTTTTATGATGTGCATGGTTTGAAAAAGTTTCTTGGGTGAAAAGTACTTCACAATGTGAACTGCTGAAAACTTAGGGAGTTTTAAGTAAAACTGTATGTAAATGACAGTGGAAAAAAATAGGTGATAAGCAAGCAATTTTTGTGATGAAGCAGACAGATCTTAAGTAGCTGAAACACTGGATTTCTAGAGCTACTGAAGAATGGGTTCATCCTGCAAATAGCTTTGGACCAAAATTGACATTAATGTTGCGACCCCCCTTCTTCCGGGGTTCTGCATGGTTTTCTCGTATCATAACTCTTAATACAACCTTGCTCTAATTAGGCAATGCTCGGACTAAGTTGGTGTGAAATTGGTACGGAAAATGTAACGTCCGCAACATCATTTTTTGATTGACCACACCTCATTGAACAAGGAAACATGTGGAAGTCCACTATATTCTGAAAAGATCTAACATTGGAACAGAATGCGATGATGAAATATGAATATCACATGTTTCTTCTTTTGTTGCAATTTGTACTATTTGCTAGGTAGACAAATTCCGTCAACCTTTGGCTGTTTAAGCATGTCCACAACATACTGGAGGAATCACCCAACTTTAAGCTATGGGAGCCTAGCTAGGTCTCTACTTAATACATCACAAAATAATTCAGCTTGCTGATACATATTTTTGTGTGTGTCCCTCAAAGTGTCTAAGTAAGCTTTTTGGTTATATGTTAAAAAAACAGAGCATATATCTGATCTGGATTTAGGCAGTTTACAGCATAATTTATAATATTTAAAAATGTTGTTTTTGTTATTTTGAGCCAAATTCTTGTATTTGGTGACAATGCAGCTATTGAGAGTTGATGTGTGTTGTGGTTTTCAACACTTTTTCTCATGGTTGACCATGGATTGGATCCATGTACCAAGAAAAAAAAAAAAAAAAAAAAAAAAAAAAAAAAAAAAAAAAAAAAAAAAAAAAAAAAAAAAAAAAAAAAAAAAAAAAAAAACAAAACTTGGACCACCAAACCCCAAATACCACACAGGAATTTCAGGTCACTGAGTGTTTGTGTGCAAACATATGGAAGTGTGTTACTGGAACCACAAATTATTAAAAATACCATGATTGTAGCACAGCATGGGACACGAACACGCGACCACAATCAATAAATTCAATAGGCTTTCAGTCGGAAAAGCTCTTTGTGTAAAATCAATACGCACGTATATTGTGTTTACCACACGGACCATTGAAAATCCAAAAACTGCACCTTGTTATTTCTGGGGGTTCGTCTTTCGGGCGCTCTATATCAGCCATTTTTGCCGCATTTTTACAAGCTAGGTAAATGAAAGAGGCAAGACTGGACAAAATGTATCTTGCGAAAACTTCAAAATGGTCTGACTTGGCACAGTCTGATCGAAAACAGGCCGAGATACTTTTTGTGCCAGTGTACATACTGTAGCTTAGCATGCCAGAATAAATAAAATAAATATGATTAGTTTTGACGGGTCTTGGGTTTGGCTTTTGGAAAAAGAGATGCGTTGCAGGTAGGGAATATAAAACGAAGACCTACAATTTGTGCGAAAGAATTACAATTTTAGACATAACGTTACACTTAATTTCTTGCTGTGCATTCTTATTTTTTTGTAGAATTTGTTTTTGTATGCTCCTACTTTCCTTTCATCTGGATTTTCTAGCAACTTCCTCATTAATTAATTCCCATCTGTCATAAATTATGGTTTCTCTTTCAATTTCGCGGGAACTTATTAGTAAAGGAAGGTTTCGAACATTTACAATGAAGACATCAACGATTTTTATTTGTTATAGCTATCCTATGGCCTCTATTTCGTTATAAACAGTATTCCTATTGGCACTGTTATAACATACAAAAATGTTTACTTGCATAAACAATAAATTACGATTCATCTCAAATTTTGGAAGTGAGCATTTAGAGTGACTATCTTTAGTTAAGCTGACACCACACCATTATATCTCAAAATCCTGGAGTCTCCTTTAGAGTACTCGTTCATGACGTCATAAATGTCAAGATGCAGATAACTATGCTTTGGCAACATTTCAACATTCTACTCAAAACTCAAAAACTTCGACAAAAATGAGGACGGTTGTTTGTGCAGCATACATCCATTAATTTTCTAAAGAAGGAGTATATCTGCAAAGTTTGATTGTTCACTAATTGTTACATACAATGTTTCATCCCTTTAAAAAACGGAAATAGAGCCGAATCACATCACCGGGCATTAAAGTCTTTTAAAAGGCCATAGTTTTGTGCGGGCTAAAAATAGACAACTGTGTTACGACTGAAAACTAGGAAAACTAGGGCGTTGAAAGCATGCCATGGCACGGGGTACTGTAACCATACACTTGACAGGGCTCATCGTCATAGACAACTCATTAGTAAGATGATGCTGTTGCATGGGCGGAGTTCTACAATGGTTAAGTTAGTAGTTAAGGCTTGTCATATAAGTACTACAACATACTTGCATGTGTGTATATTTTTGTGTGGGCACTGTTTTCTTTTAACACCCTCTTTGTCTAGAAGATGGTTTGTGAGATGTATTACTTATATTCCTATTCTATTGTAAATCTATTGTTCGCCTATAAAACTTACACACTGCTTGCTCGCCGAAACCTTTTCCCCCAAAATATTCTCACCAAGGGATAACGCCAGCAGCAAAGCAAGACAGCATCAAATCCATTTGTGCCCGGAAGTGGTTTTTCTCGTACCACAGGAGGTCTCCTCCAGAAGCACGCTAAGAGACACACAGGAAATTGAAACATTACTGCTGAAGGCGCTTAGATCTATACCCACAACACGCACAAACGGCCGTCAATGTTTTCTTGGAGATTGCAAAGAATATGGTAACACAAGTCCAATACTGATGACTAAATGTATGCAGAAAGATAAGCAAAGCGGTTTGCCTGTTTGATTTGAATCGACATTTAAAGGGACACATGCTGGTTTGAACAAAATATAGCTTTCCTCCGATTAGTTCTGAACGATAGACAAAAATCCCGTAATTAAAGTAACACAGTAATTTTATAATGAGGGCCAAAGAAACCTGAATGATTAATAGGCTTGATTAATACACTTGTGACGACAAACTCTGTCGAACTCATGGGGTCTGCTCGCGTGGGCGAATGGTCATTATTCCGAAGGTTATTATCCGAATTGAGCATAAGGTTCGTTATTCCCAAGGGTCACTAGTCCGAGTTGAGCATAAGGTTTCATTGGTCCAAGGGTCTTTAGTTCGAATTGAATATAAGGTTCATTATTCCGAAGGTCATTGGTCCGAATCGAGTATAAAATTCATTTGGTTTCGGGGGATCCTTAGTGATTAACTGTTTAGGGTTAGGTGTTAGGGTTTGGGGTTTGTGCAAGATCCAACCAGCTGGAGGGGTCCCGGTGGGGAGTGGGCGAATCTCACTCCATGGTCAAACTTTTGCAATTGAACAACTCGGCAAAAACGGCAACATTGCAATCATTTTTTGTTCGTGTTTTTATTCCCGGTTTTCTTGTCAAGAATTCCACCAGCTGACCTGAGGGGGAAAATCTCACTCCATACTGTTGACCTATTGTGTGCTTTAAATCTCGGCTTCAATTGACTATTTTTACGTGCTCACATGCTACAGCGGGAACTTCCAGCCTTGACAACATAAACCATGGTAATCACTTCTGCAGCTAGCGCAGGCATATTCTCCTATAGACTACACCCTGAGCTCCAGGGGTCTGGGTGCGTTACCCGGCGTGATCACTGAAACTGTAAGCTTAATAGCTATTTTCAAGCCAACAAATGTACCATTTTCCACTGTGGCTGATTTGAAATAAAAAGGCAAGTGGACTAAAATGCTACAAAATCAATGTTTGGTAGACATTCGCATCGTATAACTCAAATAACACAATATCGGTGATTAAATATACCTTGGCCAGCCATATTTAACATGGCGGCCATCTTGGACAAAAAAATAGCCAAAACTTGAAAAAAAATAGTAAATAGTAATGCCCTGCCTCCTCTTTTTTTGAAAAAGTCCGGACGAGCAACTCGTTACTTTTTTACTTGGCCTAATTGGAAATAGCCAGATAAGATAACTAAAGATAATAACCTAAACTGCGGAATCCAAAGTTTGAGATGAATCAGATTTTTTTTTTTTTTTTGATTCCATGGCGGAAAAGGAAAGAAACGTACAAAATAGACCGCCCCAAAAACCTCACTCATACAGAAATGTGAAACAGTAAAAAATCAAATTACTTAACAATATACATATGCACATGAAAAACCAATATAGTAGAGATTATCCGAAGGGATTTTGTTTTTTTTTTAATAAAAGAACAAAAAGTACAACGAAGAAGGAAGTCGCACTTGCCAGCAAAAAATCTTAATGCCAGTTAGTTGAAATCAATGAGAGCCGATATAAATATAATAAAAACACATACCAAAGACATATATTTGTGGTTGAAAAATTGAAAAGTAAATAGTATTAAGGAAGGGTCTGATTCATATATTCAGGGGTTTTCGTACCCGTGTCAAATCCTGCCTGCACTCAACACATAGCAATGAAAAATAACAACACTCTAATCACAAGCGCGCAGGGACAGGAGGAACAATGTTCCGGCGTCCAACTGCTGGCGTTTTCACACCCAAAAGTTACATGGGGCATTCTCCCGGCGTTCAACTTTTTGGGGTTAAATTTCTCAAATGTAAAACATTGTTCAAACTTCAAAATTTTTTATTAAAAAGATGCATGTTTCAACTAATTCTACGTGCCCCCAGAAGAAAAGTTC
>JAMKCH010056075.1:0-15057 GCA_023653785.1 Ophioderma brevispina
AAATGACAGATTTTTTTGTCCAAAAATCGGCAATTTGGGAACAAAAAGCGCCAAAAGAGGGGGGGCAAAGAAGCAGGGAGGGGGGGCAAAGCCAAAGGGGGGGGGGAAAAAAGCGCCAAAAGGGGAGAGAGGGCCCCCCCCCAAAATAAAAAAGGGCACGGGGCCCCCAGGGGCGCCCCCCCCGCCCCCCCCCCCCCCCCCCCCCCCCACCCCCCCCCCCCCACCCCCCACGTTTGCCCCCCCCCCTCTACTGCTAATACGCTCCCCCCAAGAAAATGCGTCTGGTGCGCCCAACTGAGGCCAACCAAAACTTGAGGAGTTCTTGGCTGACACCACTTTGGTGTGCCATATAAAATACTTCCTATCTGTACCCCTACTAGAAGTACAAAGTAAAATCAATAAACTCCCACAACCAGTTCTCACAAACAATGCCTGGTTATTGTGAACTTATATGGACCGTATTTTGTTTACAGGTGAGGATTGGGTTTTGTTGTGTGTTGCTTGTGTCTTCAATGTGCGCAATTAGACTGCGGGCCTAAGAGTGTATAAGCAAGTTTGTTAGTAAGGCGCGGTTGGTAATGTGCGCAGTGCATCGATAATTTAATTGGTACTTCAAAGTTATGAAGTATATATAGCACTCTCTACTACACAGATGTTTAAACGCCTTTTAATATGGGGACCAAAACCAGAATAAAAACAAAGATCATAAGTGATTTGATAAATCAGGTACTTGTTGATTCCACTAGCTTCATCTGTTCAAAATCCATGAAATTATCATTGTGGGAAACAGGATTTCTTAAAAGGGGCTGTTCTGATTTATGTCTATGTGTTCCTACTTCTCTACCTAGCACTACTTGCATATACACACCATCAAGTACCCGGGAGAAATTTGAGTTGTTTTTTTTTTTATGTAGAAGCATAAATGGGTCATTCCCTGCCAAAACACCAAGGGTGTGGAACCAACCCTCTCAGCATTTGTTAGAAATTTAGAAGAAATTCCAGTCAAAGGTACATTTGTGGTTGCTACAGAGGGGTAAAGGAAAATTTCAAATTTCATTCCGTTTCGGAAGTTAAAGGGCTTTCAAAAGTTAGTTTTATGCTCGACCTAAAAAGTGAGCTTTTTCAGAAGACCATTTTTTAAATCAATCGGTTCTGATGGTGTCTTTTGATGCAAATAAGCTAATTAAAAAAAATCTTCATTTTTCTTGTGACTGACTACTAATTAACAGTAAAAATTAAGCCTCATATAATTGCCCAGCTGCAAAATGGACAAAAATTGGACCACGCATAGAGGGCGCTAACTTGAGGTAACCTCCCTGGCCAAAAGTAGGTACAAATTAGGTATATACCTAATATGTACCTATTAATGGACCATAATATTACCTATTCAAAGGTGCCCAAAAACCTTTTTTTTGGAACGATACAAGAATACACTTTAGATACAAATTAGGTACATTTACCTTGAACATGTTGAATAACACAGGTACCTAATATGTATCTAAATTTACATAAAAATACACCTAATGTAGGGTGTATGTACCTAATGTTACTCTCCTGCATGGCTTGTACCTATAATGTATCTAAAATTATACTTTGGCATTTCAGAAGTGGCCATGTACCTAAAACGTATCTATTGGCATGTACCTAAATTATACCTTCAGAATGTACCTTAAACTGTATTAAATTATACCTATTGGTTGTTCAAAAGTGGTCATGTACCAAAATGTATCTAATTGGCATGTACTAAAATATACCTACAGATGTACCTAAAATGTATCAAAATTTCTACCTATTGGTGTTTCAAAAAGGGGTCATTGTACTAAAAATTACCTATACCAGAATGTCCCTAAAAAATGTCTATAAAATTAATTACCCTATTGGTGTTCCAAAAGTGGTTCATGTACCTAAAATGTATCTAAATTATACCTATTGGTGTTCCAAAAGTGGTCATGTACCTAAAAAATGTGTATCTATTGGCATTTACCTAAAATATACTACCAGAATGTACCTAAATGTATCTAAATTATACTTATTGGTGTCCAAAAGTGTCAGCACTAAATGTATAGTACCTATGATTACCTTTGATTTACCCCCCCTGCCGGATACCAAGGAGGTGTTAATGCAGGAGGTTGCCGGGTCGAATCCACACAAGCACACTTTTTTAACACTTTGCCTGGCGCTTGGTAATATCCAAGGAGGAAAAGATTAAGAACTATTCTTATAAGAACCACTAAGGAGAGATCAAAGGGTAACCGCTACGCCGATATGGGTATATTTTTGGATCAGGGACCAGTGAGAGAATATCAGCGCGTAGACACCTGAAAAACATTCCGGTCGGGTGACTGAAATACTCGTCTGTGATTTCATTACAAAAGAGGGTAGATTCATTTGTTCCACGCGTTGGGGCAGATTTTTTTGTTTTATATACTTTTTATGGCAAAAAAAAATTGTTTTTAAGTAAAGGAGGCATGGTTTGTTATTCATAAAAATATTTTTTAAAGACTTAGTGGTATTTGTTAAATCGGGTTCAGCGTTGCCAGCGTTCATCTGATAACGGGGAATTACAATTGAGCTAAATAGTGCCATACTGGGTTCAGCCTTCGGCTCTTCACCCGGCGCTATGGGGACTTAGTGCATGGTAATTCCCATATAGTGGATCCGCTTCAACCTGATAACTAATAATCCTTGTCTACCTAAAATTTCAAAACAAATCGAGATAATCGTATACTGTTGCTGATTGCATTGCTAGGAACTGATGAAAACACCTTTAGGTTACGAAAACCTTAGACGTAAATAGCGCTCCTCTGCCAAGCTGGTGTTGTTAGCTTAAATTGGTTAAAGAGCACCAGCTGGGGGAAAATATGGAGGTGCCGGGTTCGAGTCTGGCGGCGCCACGCACACATGGGTTTCTTTCAAACCACTTTGCGTTGCGGCTGGGCATCTCCAGGGCAGGAAAATTTAATAAATATTCATACCTGCCAGATGTTAGTCAAAATCTAATTTACACATTAACAAGGTCTACAGGCTTGATTTCAAAAGAAGTTTACTCATTTTGTTGTGGCTTTGTAAAAAAAAATCTTAAAAAGAATCACAGTAAATATAATGTCATTGGAAAGATCACTGTTCATGAGTTTCTGAATATTCTTTTGCCATAAAAAAATATTTCTGAATTGCTCATGCCAAAAATTATACTCATTTGAATAAAAAAACACCATTTTCCCAGCTGCACACATTTAGGCAACTTGCTGTAATCTATTGAGGCCTTAAAAATCAAAGTGTGACATCCCATTTTCGGGACTGGGTTGGAAAACATTTTATTGTCAAAATGAAAAAAAATTTGGTTTTTACTCATGCTTACGATTGAGACACCATAGCAAAATAATTTTTTTTAAAAATCAAATCAAATGCTGAAAAACATGTAAATTGATAATTATTCTTGGATCGCCCATGTCTCTTGCACTGTTTAGTTGTTTGGTGGACGTCTCATTAAAAAGAAACGCCCTAGGCAAGGAGGCATGTTATCGTTCTGAACAAAAACATAATTACAAAAAGAAGTTCCTAATCTATCATATTAAAAATTAACATATATTGACTCCTTTGATGATGGAAATATGGGGTTGGAGGGGCTAAAAGGAATATTAAATTTCAATTAAGGAAAAAAAATTACCTTTTTGGTTTGAAAACATCGGGAGCTTCCATTCAAAAGTTTATGGTCGAAAAGTCGCCCCTCAGGAATTGAAAAATTCGCCAGCTCAGCTTGACGGAAAGAAAACAATAAAAAAATAAGACAAGTAACCAAGGGGACATTTCAAGTCGCGAGGCGACATTTTCGACCATACAACTTTGAACGGAAGCTCCGATTGTTGTCAAACAAAAAAGAAAAAGAAGGCACTGTAGTTTTTCTCCTTAGATTTTAAAATTGTTAAATGTTCCATGTTTTAGCCACTCCAACCCCATATTGCCCCTTATTGAGATACTCTCATTGCACAACAAACAAATTATATATTAATTTTAGAAGCAATTAACTAGAAGAAAGTACCATTTGCGCAGTTGTTTCACGTGATTCGGCGATGCCCTGGGCTTCCCCGGTGTTGTCACGCGATGTGACGCGGTTCTAAAACCACCCGCTCCCGGTTTCTTGAGTCTGACGGTTTGAGTCAGACGAACATTCTAATCCTCAGGGAGTACTAACCGCCAGACCAGAAAAAATTAACAAATATTTTGGAAATCACATTTCGGGATATCTTAGTGAACCACTTTAAAAAAAATGAGAAAAATTATTGCTAGTTGCCTGCAAGCTGCACCACACTTCAATGACTCAGTCCAAGGCTTTATCATCAGCATGATGAGCTAAGGGCTAGGCCTCGACATTCACCAAAACTTTACCTTTTTAAAAAAAAAAATATCAAACTTACAGAATTCAGCATTGTGACGAACTGAGCTAGCCATGACTATCGGCTACTCTGGCTATTGAGTCTAGGGTATGATTATCCTTCAATATGCAGTTGATTCCGTTGAGGCGGCCGGAATATAGGTGGTGGCACAATACCAACTCTTTCCGCGACTGGGTCTAAATCCAAACACTGCAATGGAATCGAAACTAAAGTGATTTTGTTCAATTTTGCAGGGTAGGGTTTTGCACTGGCATCAGGCCATTTTTGCACCGGCGTAAGGGCCCATTTCTACAGGGCGTTGGCCCGGCAACGATTAGGATTTCTCAAACTAATTTAACTATATTATGACCTCTGCACCTCAGCCTCATCCAGCTCAGTGCGAATTTGTATCGGTCGAAAATGTGTGTACAGGCTGAAATAGGTTAAAAAATTAACACTACAAATACATTTACCGGAATTTATTAATAATAAAGCTTAAAAATTGGACACTAAACTCATGAAATAAAATAAAATAGACAAGATATTTCTACGCTATGGAATATGGTGACGGGCTCTCTGTAGTAGCATGTAGGAAAACAATATCGTCGGCAGTACTGAGTTATTGGGAATTTGGTGAGGAAATGCTTAACTTTTAACGAGTGTGTGTGTGTGTGGAAAATTGACAGTTGAATAGTTTGTATTTAATTTGAATTAAAAATACTAACCAGCTGCGAGGAGAGTGGTTTGCTCTATTGCTAATGGTGTCTTTAAACTGTAATTTTTTTGTTTTTTGGACAAAAAAATGAACGTGTTTTCTCTCCAGTCATGCGCCAGTGCAAATTCGTCACGTTTGCAAAAGGTTGAGAATTCTGTACCATTTTGAGGTTTCAACTAGCATTTTTGTTTGCCTATTTTTATGCGATGTAGAATGTTTTATTTTGTTTCAATGAGTTGTTTTATAACAAGTACAAAAACACATTATAATTACGCTATTGATAATGAAATCAGAATCCCAAACACGATTGTAACATTTAAGTAAAAATATGTTGGCTGATGGTCTTTTCTTTAGAACAAAAAAAAAACCCCGAAATTTATGTTGCAATCGGGGTGGTAAGCACTTTTAAAGGCTGATTAAATGTCCCGTTTAACATTTCATTAGGAAGTAAATTACAAAAAAGTTAAACAGCATAAATATAAAATTGTATCCTACATGAGTGAATACATAATGGAGTTTTCAATACAGGAAAATTCACTTGCACACAAGTTTTTTCATTTGATCTGTAGACTGATTCCTCATGTTCACTGTACTGTTACCTGCAAAAATATTGAAATATCGCTGCTGTGAAAAAAAAAATTAAAGTGGTGAAAAATCAATCATCAATGTTAGGTTCGTGTGCCTGGTGGTGATGTGAAAATATTCCAATCAAATAGGTATATTTTAGTGAGAGAACACATTTCTAAGTACAAATTAGGTATATTTTAGAACAATCTAGCAAATAGAAAAATATTCTAAGTCCAAAAAGGTATATTTTAGATACATTTAGTGCAGAGAAAAAATATTCTAAGTCAAAAAATAGGTTATTTTGATACATCTAATGCAGAAGACAAAGGAAATATTCTTATGGTCCAAATAGGTTAGTTTCGATACATCTAGTGAGTGAAAAATCTTCTAAGTCCAAAAGGTATAATTTAGATACAATAGGTACAATTACACTCAGCCAAAAGTGAGTCGGATACAAATTAGATACAGTCAGGAAGACCTAACAAAAAAAAAAAAATAACCTTTGAATATTCGATACATATTTTGCTCCATATTCGGTAACAAAAATAGGCTACACTAGGTGGACTACATTTTGCAGGGCTTGGTTTGAAGTTCTAGCATTGAACAAAAACTAGCATACACTATACAATTAGTGTGCTGTATGTTTGATGTCTTCAGTGAAAAACAGATGAAGCAAAAGTTTGGCCAATTTGGTTAAAAGTCTGCAGAATTCAGAACCTTTACAGAAAAAAAAAGTGAACCAAATTTGACTAAGTATAGGAAAATTTTGAAACTGGGTCACCTAACATGTAGTAGGAATTGTGTGGGACATGTTTTAGATGATAATGAATACACATTCTAAAGTGGTCTGTAGTGATGTGAAAAAAAAATCTCCACAAAATTGCAATTTTATAGTGAAAGCTTTCTGAATTCAGCAATCTAAAAACCAAGCTGAGCATTATTTTGCTTGATATTGTAATCACATTTTTCACTGAGACATCACAAAATACAAAAAAACTTCTATAACAATGATTGTTATAGTGTTGCTAAATTTTTTCAAGATAGAACTTCATATCAGGTGACGCGTCAAAAAAGCGCCCTCTATGTGTGGGTCCAATTTAGTTCATTTTGACACCAATGGCAACTAGTAAGGGCCTATTTTTACTGGGGGTACAAAGAAATTCTCTTGCTTTGTTATTGATTGCAAACAAGTGTCAACTACTGATTATTATAAATGCATTAATGAAGCTTTTTTAAATTACTGAATCACAATTTTATAGTCCGAGCCATAAAACTTGAGAAGCCCATAACTCAAAACGGATTGGAATTTTAGGTTCCGTTTGACATCCTCTGTAGCCCCAATAAATGTACCTTTGACTGCAATTTCAACACAATCTGAAGAGGGTGGGTTCCAACCCTTGGTCTTGTTTGGCATGGAATGACCCTAATGCATATTTCAGAGCCCTTATGCTACTATAATGGTTAACCAGGCTTGTCAGGGGTGGTTAGCAGTAACTTTCCCAAACAGGGGTTATCAAAGCCCCTGACCCCCCTAAATTTTGAAAAACTAGGGGCTTTTTCCAAAAACCAGGGGTTTTGAAAAATCCAGTGATTTTATCATTCAAACCAATATGTGCGAATGGAGATTTGTTTCATGGATGTGTAGTACCAGATATAGTTAGGCTAACCTTTTGAATCAAAAGTGTTAAAAATGATTAATGGACACCTTGAAGGTTTGCACTCTTTGTATTCTACTTTTTAAAAATTTGTCATTCAACAGCTTGCATGATATCATGAATCATGTGTGCGTGCTTGCAGTGCAGGTGGAGGTGTAATGAAGACACAGGGTCTCAGAGATAGACATAACAATCCCAGTCCAGGTCTATACTACTCAGAAATTAGAAATCCCATTCATAGAGATTTAGAACAATAACACAATGTTGATAGCTGGCTAGCTTGGTGTTTCTCGCCCTGTCCAAGTTTGGAAACACCCGGACGAATTCAACAACCTATAGCTTTATTCTGTCAAGGTTGTCACTGGTTGTTGAATTCATAATCCTGGTCTGCCAGTAAAACCAGGACAGGTTATGGGAAACACCCTGGCAGCTTTAGAAAACGGAAGCCGGACACATATTTTGAAGCAAGTAGAAAGATCATTAATCCACTCTACAGACTTACAACCGATTACTCAGTGAATGCTAATAGGCATGGTGATAGAACATGCTGAGGTCATGTGCGTCTACTTTTGGACAGGTTCTGAGGTGATGATATTAATGAGCTCATTTGCATATTTCAATAAATGTGATTAAACCAGTGTTGTAGGCACTCTTAAAGGCACTACAGTGATTTGCTTAACCATAAAATGAAAAAAATCATCAAAAGAATAGATTTTGGCAGGTCTATAACAGGTATAAGGTTTCCACACATACCCCTACAAGTGAATGAATAGGACCAAAAGCAGTGTAACTAAAGGACAAAATGGATATTTCAGGCATAACTCTCCGTACGAGACACTTAATACACACATAATTGATATGGGGGATTTGTATCTTTGAATATTGCTGTGTTCTTATTTTTCTATCAGTTTTCCAGTTGTAAAAAATAAAAATAACTGTACAGAATTTTACAGAATTATCCTTCACTTTTAAGATATATTCAATAATTTAATTATTTTGATCTTTCGTGTGGATCACTGATAGGTCTTTATGGCAACGCATATGCTTGCCCCACAGCCCCATGTTAGAGAAATCAATGCCCCCCTTAAAATTGTTGAAACAAATAGAAAAAAAATTGCAAAGATAGTGATCTGTGACTTGGGTGTTGGACAGAACAGCCTCAGAAGTCACAATTTATGGAAATAAAGCAACGTTTAAGCTGTATTCAAAAAAAAAACAAAAAAACTAAAAAATTTTTAATTCTTTATATTTTTATGTTTAAAATTAAAAGGAACACTAACAAGCTTTCTTTGTTTTTGTTGTTTTTAATGTGCAGGTTGTGGTGGTGACCTAACTGCAGCAACAGGACAGATTACCAGCCCAGGTTATCCAATCGTATCCCCATCAACAGGGAGCGTGCACCATGGTCCATAACGTTGACTATGAAAGTCGCATTTCCCTTACCAACATGACTTTGCTGTGGAAGTCACAGTGATTGTCGTTACGATAGTCTTGAGGTATGTAGCTGTTCAAGTTGTGATTTGATGTTCAGATGGCAATATCTTTATGGTGTAGTCAAATGGATTAGCAGTGATAATGCCAAAGAGAATAAAAGTGGAAATGCATTGGTTAGCTCGTAAATAAAGATAAGTATGTACACTTCCATATAACTACTTTAAAGGTAGGAACAAAAAAACACCAAAAATGAGTATGTGAGGAAATTTGTCACATACTGCCTCCCGCAAATCAGAAACAACAATGGAGTCTCAAAATCGACAATAAACAGCTGATTGTGGTTTACACAGTACAGATAAATAAAGATCAGTAATGTGTGTGTGTTTGAGGTGAAACTGAACTGCAGGTCATGGTGCACAATATGGGAAAGGCTTTTTTGATCTCCAGTTGGAATATGATACGCACGTATAGAACTTAAAGAATCAGATAAAAGGTACGTGCCCGTCTTTAATACACGATTTCAAGTCAACCACTGGCATTATGTTAGACAATTATTACCGTATCCTGATTGCTATTAAGGATATTTGCAATCCAATGGGACCACTCAAAATAGACTAGTTATAGTGTGTGGGTTGATTACATCTTTGAGCGCATGTTTTGTCTCGTCTGATCTTTGTTCGGCAGAGATTAGTAATCACTTTTCTGCGGCTGTCGGTTTCTGTCTGGCTGGCGGTATTGTATGTCTGTATGTCTGTCGTCGTATGTTCGTTCGGTCGTCCGTCCGTCCGTCCGTCTGTCCGCTTGCTTGTCTGTCTGCATGACGTCCGTGTTCAAGGCTTGTGTACGATTTATCTGAGTTCCGTTAAGGCTACGGTGATGTAACTGGTGGAAAGAAGCGGGATAAAGAGTTCTCGACCGGATTAGATTTGGGCTAAAAATAGCTAATTAAGTATCTTTAATTTGCATAATTCGAAAAAGTTTCACGCAAGGCTTGTGTACAAGTTTTCTGGGAGTTCCGTAAGGCGTATGACGAGGTAACTTGGTGGAAGGTGATCAGGGCTGGAGAGTTCTGAACTATTAGATTTCGAGGCGTATTTCGGGGCAAATTAAGATGCAAATGAGCGTAATTAATATGCAAAAAACAGATAATTGCTATAATTTGAAACGGTACATTGGATACGGAAAAGTCCTTCACTGCATGAAAGCCTATCATGGTGCGCATCTTTTTTCCAATTTGGATGCGTGTGTGATACAAGCGGCTTAGTATGCAAATGAGCTAATTAAATATGCGTAATACGGTATCTCTGAAAAGCCGTACATCGTATAGGCAAAATTCATTCGCTGCATGAAAGAATACTATGCATGCATCTTTTGGGTGAATCATATTGGGTCAAAGTGCAGTGGGCCGATTAAAGGGGCATTTTTTGATACCAATTGATCTAATTACATATGCATTAAGTTGCTGCATCACTGAAATGGTACATTGGATGCAAAAGTACTTCGCTACATGGACGTCTTGCCGTACATCTTTGATGAATCCACAATTCAGGTCAAAGTTGCAAGTGGAGGCAATTAAATGGGCATTATTTGATGCAATTGATCTACTTAAATATGCGTAATTGCTGTATCGCATAAATGGGAACAGGATATGCCAAAATTCTTCGATACATGGAGACTATATATGGTACCATCTGTGTGTGAAAATAATGTGGTCAAAATGAGTGGGCCCCTTAAAGGGGCATTCCGTTGATGATTTTAAATTGCAAACTAATGTAAATGTCTTGGTCTATTTCAACAAAATTTTATCAGGTTGTAAATGGTCAGAGTGAAATACTACACCTTCAAAAAGAATTTGATTCAGGAGTTTGTTCACCTTACAATAAATTAGGTCAGATGTGTTTAGTGGCAGTATAGGCTGTGTGTTGATCTGGTGGTGTACCAGAGGGGTTTGAATCAATCCCACAAGGCATTTGCAATGTGCCTATACTGTTTATTCTGTACAAAAACTTATGTCAGTAATTAGGGATGAAAAGAAGGTTCCAAAAGTTTAAGAACCACAGGACATGTCATAAACATGCTAAAACTTTCATTAAAGTACTATTGCTTTGGGGCGGGGCCGAAATTAGCATAGAAGTCAGGATTTTTATTGGTTAAGAATAGGATTTTGCTGGGATCACATGACGTTGAGGTGAAATTTTCCAAACTGTGCATTGTGGGATTGACTAATACACCCTTGGTGGTGTACAAAAACAGGTGTACAAAACAAGAAGACTTATCCAAAAGGGGGGGGGGAGTACACCACAACAAAGGTATTACATCAATATATATAGCTAGATCAGTGCCAGTTTTCATTGAATGGGTTTTCTAATTCTGGTCGTCTTTGGGGTGCCAGCCCGTTTTTTACATCTTGGAAAATGTGAAAATACGCAAAATTGTGCATTTCGCCACTTTCTGGACCCCGTAGGCGACTCAAATTCAATGTGGTCACATGATTTTTGCAAAAATTGAAACATTTTTTCAGATTTTTTACTAAAGTTAGTTGAATTTTAAGGATTTTTGCCATGGACTTGTCATGATTAATATATCTACAAGGGAAAATGTTTGGCCCTGCAGCGGGTGGCGCAATGAAAGAGGCAGGAAAATAAAGGGAATACTATAAATTGCAAACCTGGGGTGCTACTCCTACCACTCTTGTTTATGCTCATCATGTTGGGGACATTTCAGATTAATATCTCCCAAACGGAAGCTGTTGTGACCTCTAGGTGGTATCAAATGGAAAGAGGAGAAGATAGAATATATAAAGCAACACACGGGTGCTACTCCTTAAACATTCTACTTTGGGGGCTCAGGTGGGGGACTTTTCAAGATAAATCTCCACAATGGAAAATGTTGTGACCCCTAGGGTGGTGTCAAATGAAAGAGTGAGAGGTATTTAGAATACTATCAAAATGCAACCGGGGTTCTACTCCTAAACATATAGTTATGCTCTTGTGAGGACTTCTCATGATTAATATTTCACAATGGAAAATGTTGTTGACCCTGGGGGTGGGTCAAATGAAAGAGCAGGAAGTAACGATACTATAATGCAAAACCAGGGGTGCAACCTAAACATCTCTGACTTATGCTCGTGGGGGGGTTTCAACTTGCAAGATGAATATCTCCACAATGGAAAAATGTTGTGACCCCTAGGGTGGTGTCAAAGAAATAGTGGGGAGTAAAACTAGTTAAGAAATTGGAGTTTGATATGGTTGCACAACTTTGGGGACACCCTGGACTCGCACCTTGCCCTCTGGTGTGGCTGCTTGTGTCTTACAATAAGCGCGAAACGCAGGAGATTTGTGGTTCGAGACCGCCTGTTATAAAAATAGAGCAGCGTGTGGTCAAATTAAAAGGCGAATTCAAAGCAATTTTTCAAACAAATTAGTGCTGATGGTGTCGAATTTGAATAGATTTGGTTGTCCATTTCATCTTTGACAAGATTTTTGTGGGCCGCCAGCTATAGCTGGAGGACCACTTAGTAATCCGTTGTGCGTGTGGATGTGTGTGTGTGTCACTAAAATGAGTTTTTGTGGGCCGCCAGCTATAGCTGGCAGGACCACTTAGCAATCTGTTGTGCGTGTGTATGTGTGGATGTGTGTGTGTGTGTGTGTGTGTCTCTAAATTTTTACATTTTTTTTAAATTGGCTCAATTGAAAAGTTGAACTTCAATTGGAACCAAACTTCTGTCATAGGTACACCATGGGATCCCTCATATGTTGATGAGGTCAAAGGTCATGTGCCAAGGTCAAAGGTCATGTGAGGTCAAGTTGAAAAGAGGCTAAAATGTAAAATTGACCTCAATTGAAAACTTGAAGTTCAATTGGAACCAAACTTGTGTCATAGGTGCACCATGTGATACCTCATATGTTGATGAGGTCAAAGGTCATGTGCCAGGGTTAAAGGTCATGGATCGGCCCACAGCTTATATTCTTTTAATATAGCGAGCGCGAAAGCCGAGAACCGCGAAATTCTAGTTAGAAATTGTGTCAAGTTTTTTTTAAATTGACCTCAACTGAAAAGTTGAAGTTCAATTGGAACTAAACCTGTGTCATAGGTGCACCATGGGATCCCTCATATGTTAAGGTCAAACATCATATACCAAGGTCAAAGGTCATGTGAGGTCAAGTTGAAAAATATGCTAAAAAGGTAAAATTGACCTTAATTGAACAGTTGAAGTTCGATTGGAACTTAACTTGTTTCATAGGTGCACCAAGGGATCCCTCATATGTTGATGAGGTCAAAGGTCATATGCCAAGGTCAAAGGTCATGGAGCGGCCCACAACTTATGTTCTTTGAATATAGCGAGCGCGAAAGCCGAAAACCGCAAAATTCTAGTTAAGTTTGTTAAAATTTTGGACTCTTGGTGTAAAAGTTATGATAACTTTTGACAAGGGGCCTTATGTGGGGTAACAGATGAGGTCAAAGGTCACCGAGGGCTGTTTGACCACATCGGACGACCTCTGTCCGTAATTTTTGTTATGGTTTACTAGATATCCCATGTGTATGTTCCAAAACATTCTGCTAATTAAGAATTAGATATAAGCATGATTCCTTCCATTACTTTTAATTATATGCTGTTCTTTCCCTCCCTCCCCTCTCTAGATTTATGCAGGACATGATGATCAGAGCCATTCCTTGGCTGAGCTCTGCCATACTCAGACCACAGCCCAGCAGTTATCCACAACAGGCAATGCAATGTTTCTTCGCTTTAGAACGGATATTTCCGTCAGCGGTCGAGGATTTAATGCAACTTATCAAACAATTGACGGAGGTGAGTGTAATCTGTTTTGTGTGTTGTAATGGGAATGCTACCCTTAGACTAGACTATAAAATTGAGTCATAATGTTCACTAACTATAAGAAATTTTAACTCTTTGCATGCAGTAGGTGAGTATAGTCACTCAAAGGCTCCCCAAATAACCTGCAAATATTTGGGAAGCCATCTCAAATGCCACTTATACAGAATTACCAAGTGCGGAAAGAGTTAATGGAAATGTCGTACAAGTCATTTTATTTTACATCTGTGCCAAAAATTGCAAACTCTACCAACCTTCTTTGATCACTTCAATTTTGTATTGACCATTATGATAAGTGATGCGTGCAATATTTGTAAGTTACACGCTCGGCCAGGCAGGCACATGGCAGGTCCAAGGAAGGAAAGAAGGAAAGGGAAGGAAGGGGAAGGAGGAAAGGAGCAGAGAAAGGAGGGAGAAAATGAGGAAAGGAGGAAATGAGAGAAGAAAGAAGGGAAGGAAGGAGGGAAGGGAGGGAAAAGAGGAAAGGAAGCAAATGAAGAAAGGAAGGAGGAAAGGAGGGAAAGAAGGAGGAAAGAAGGGAAAGAGGGAGGGGAGGGAAGAAAGAAGGGAGGGAAGGAAGGAATGAGGAAAGGAGTAAAGGAAGGAGGGGAGGGAAGAAAGGAGGGAAGGAAGGAGGAAAGGAAATTCATATCGTCGGGTGTATTACATAGTGACGGGTGTTGAATTTTTATCATTTTTACAAAATTAAGGAAAATGGTATTAAGTATCAAAGTCTTCAAATATGCCAAGTGTCGAATCATGTTAGTACTTAATTAATAATCTTAATTAGAAATTTGGCAATTTTGACTTATTTTGCATAACAGAAACTTTGGTGTATTACATGGTGATGGATGTTGAATCTTCTTTCATAGAGGTGTATATATGATTCCCACCAGAGCTTTTTAAATACTTTTGTTAGTAAATATTCTCATCTTATATTTGTAACTGACACAAGCAAAATATGTAATTATAAATATTGCTATTACTAGAAATTTATATTATATTTACAGTTCAAAGTAGTGAATCTTGGCAATCCACTCAACATCCGTCATTATGTAATAAACCAAATTGATAATATTCACGATGATGCATGTTGGTTTGACGGATGTTCGGAAAACGCTTTTGTTGTATTCCATAATGACGGATGTTCGAAAAATGCTGATTGTTGTATTCCATAATGATGGATGCTGAATAAGGCTTTAGTATTGGGAAAATTCAACATCCGTCACTATATCATGAACTTAATCTCCAATTTGTGTAAATTTTGGTGTGATGGATAAGATGAGTAATTTTTCCAATCTATTACAACCATTTTATCAAGTAAGAATTCATGAATATTAGCCAAAATAAATTGTGAATTGTTAATTTCATTTCTTAATCGGATTTGATCGTTTGAATCGTATATGGGGATGTTTACCGACTCTTTAGAGTTAGTGATTTTTCAAATGCGATTTTCTTGAAAAAACAAAAATCCATATT
>JAMKCH010056076.1:0-10065 GCA_023653785.1 Ophioderma brevispina
GTGAATTTTACTGACTTTTGAAAGCCCGTGTTTTGGATACGAAGGAACACAAAAGTCTTTGCACTCGCCAGGTGAAAATAAAGTCATATGAAAGGCCAGATTAATCTTAGCTTTGTTTATGAACAGGTGAATCGGGCCATATGTTTTTTGTTTTTGTTTTTTTTTTGCCTCCTCTCCAAACTAATCGACGCTGTCCAAAACTTTTCTTCTGGTGACACGATGAGTTGAATCTACTATAGTTTTGGTGCCAAAATTTGTATGTTAAACACATGCAAGTCTCTGGAAAGGATGAAGCTAGATTAGAAGAGGAACATTAAGACTGGCAGCTACTTTATTTTTCAAAATGGCCGCCAATTACCATGTTTATTGTATATTTTCAGCAGTAATTTCAGTGGTCAGTTCCATACAAATTTAATTATGGGGCACAGTCTCCATTTAACTAGTGAAGATGTATATAAAGATGTTTCTGATTTGGTAAGAGTAAAAAAATGATTCTTTCAATCCATCTTGTATAATTTGTATTTCCAAATGACAGCCATTATGACATTATGAAAGTTAATTTTTGGTGTAATTTCTTGCAATATACCGGTAAGTTATTCCTAGGGCATTTCAGCTAGACCGGAATGCTAGTAGCTCAGATTGGGTCGAGTGGCGACGAGCGCAAATAAATTCTTCATATAACAGTACTAAACATCAGATTACACTTACCAAGATTTTTTTTGTAACACGGTCTTCCAAGAGGTGGTTGCCACCCCATGCTTATGATTTGGATACCAGTGGGTAGCTGTGGTCCTCTTCTTTCCATTGATACCAAAATATGTATGAACAAACCTAGTATGGCATCACAATGATGATGTCATAAACTATGCAAGTCGGCAAAATTGTCATATTCCACAAAAATAGGCTAAAATCCAATTTTGCACTATAATAGGTAGGGATATTGATTTTTCATGCGGTTTTCAGCTTTAAAGGATGGCAATTGACTAGTTTGACATGAACATAAAGTTGTAGAGTTATACTAATCAGACTATTGTACCATAAAAGTGTACCATAAATTATCCTTGGGTGGCAACCCCCCCCCCCCCACACACACACACACTCATTGACTTTGTCAGCATACCCTAACAATAGTGAAGGTGCTACCTTTACAAGAATATCGCTGAAATTACCAAAAGAATACTAACCATTCACCTGTAGCATTTTAACGAAATCCTTTTTGGCGTTTTAAAACGCACCGGAGGAAGTTCATGGGGGTACCACCTCCTTGGTAGGACAAGGGCGTAAACCAGATACAAAACCACTGTCCCAATGTACATAGAACAAAATTACAACCAATAATCACACCACTATAGAACTGTATACAGTCTATTTTGTATAGTATAATTTCAAAGTTGGTCCTGTACGGTAGTGGTTTGTAAACACACACAAAAAGTAACTCCCCACCCCTGAAATTTTTGTCTGTCAAGTTTCAAACGATACTCGCATTATAACTTAGGGAATATAATTGGAAGCGTGTTTTATTTAACTGCGTATTTTTACACCTCATTTGTGGCGCTCGATAGAGTCTTGTTGAAGTTATTCCCACAAGACCCTGAACCCACCCCAGGCTTAAAGTTGCAGTAAGCCCTATAGAGAAGGAGAATTTGTCATGCAGAGAAGAAGAGACTGAACTGATTATAGTCTGTAGACAGGGTATTATTTGGTCATAGTATTTCCTGCAATTTGGTGGTATAATCGCTGGATGTGTGGTTTGTGGGGGTCACATGGGTGAAGGATCGTATCAAGACAGGGCGAGGTGCTGGGGGGTAGCGAGGAAAAAAAGCATGGGGGAGTATGAACAGAAATATTGATGCCGATCATGACGAACGCAGGTTACTGCATGGCATATAATTCGACTGCAACGTGACAGAGCCTAGAAAATAATGAAGTGTCTCATAAGGAAGCTTAAATGTCACGACAGATTTGCGGGCCTAAAGAGTGTGATACTAAGCTTCACACTTTAAAGAAAAGAACTCAACTTTGGTAGAATAATTGTTTGGAAGGGGGCAAAGCCGAAATGTGTGGCGATATCGGACAAAAATTGTTCATTACTATGGTTGTAAATGTCTATCGGGGCGGTATTTGTGGTCATTATATCGAATCGCCGTGGTCAGAGGGTCAGCGCGAAGTCAAACGTAATGATGTCCCTCTCGGGTTTCCACACTGCAGCGTTCTTACTCTGTCAGGCAGACTAAGCCCCTACAGAGACATAAGTGGAGTCATCGACTCACTCTCAGAGAAGAAGTGGATTGTACTGATTTCAATTTGTGACAGTATGATTGTCAATAGTTTTAACTGCAACTTTAATCCTGGGGTGGTTCGGGCAAGTGGGCATCACTTTAACAATACTCGCCACAAATGAGGTGTCAACATAGCGTAAATAAACACCGCTTCCATTTTATCCATCTGTAATAACCGATGTATCTTTGAACTTGACATACACATTTCAGGGGTGGGGAGTTACTTATTTGGGGGTGTGTTTATTAGAGCTGGTGGTAGAGTACTCTATTTGGTTTGAGATCCTTAACACTGCACTATGTAAGTTATTTTTTTGGTTATGATTCCAATATGATTTATCAAGAACAAGCTCACTGTTAAATTCACTTTGTACGAGTCCTATAGCAGATGTGTCCGCAAAAACAGCACAGTGAGCATATTTAAAAACTCTTATAAATCTGCCCTTTGGAGTTGGTAAGTTGGCATGAGCCCGCCAAATTGTTAATTTATCAAGAACAAGCTCACATCACTCCTTTGTGTTTTATCTTATGTTTTACCACAATGTTTAGTTCTATATCACGGTTGTCTTCCTCATCTGCCCCGCTGGGACTTTGGTTAGGTTCCACAATTTCCTGCATTCATCAGACTCGATGAAACATCCCAGTAAGGTTTCTTGGACAGTTAAGTCCCATTATACATTTGCACTAATTGTTGGCATGCACAAAAATACTTGGCTCAATCACACTTCGCCAAATGAATTATTGCATCTTGAGCAGGAGGCAAATAAATGTGCATCAGTGGCTGAATCTTGGTCCATCCCACTAACTCCCATCCGTAGGTAATTGGGTTCGCCGTACTCTGGATTTGATACAATGTCCGTGTCCTATCATCGCCGAGTGGTATTGCATGGGTAGTTAGTAATGGTTCTGCTCTGTAGAGGCGACCGTACGATGTGGGCCTGTTTCTGCCTTGGTTTACTGGCGCGACCAAACAAAATACTCACCTCCAGAAATAGAATGTCTCGTCAGCATCCAAAACAGATACCATTGTGCTACATTTTGTTAATTCCGTACGAGTAAATTACAAACTGACACAAAATGCTGTTTGATGGCAGGCTAGTAGGATTGCTTCAGATGGTGTTTTCTGCCACTCCAAGCCGTGAAAGGGCATATACCTTGTCATTATCTGAGCCAAATTCTTCCAAGCCCTTCCACCAACAAACTGTCAGACTTTCTCTTGCCAGCAAATCCCCAGTGACATCTGCCCAGGATAGTGCAGGGAACTGGGAAGAAATAGTGTAGTAATAACCATAAACATCGTGCACTTCTGACAAAAGCATAAAACTTGGCACAGACATCCCTTGGGGTGCAACAAAAGCCAACTTAGAATGGTGGCCAAAAATCGGACCTCATTTATGACGTCACATGCCCCCCCTTTTTTGCAGATTGCTTAATTATGTCCAAAATGGAAATTCCTCATAAACCTATCATGTGTGGTAATAAATTAACCTGGAACCTAAAGATTGTCTTAAAGATACTTTTAAGTAGGTTATCTTAGCATTTTGGGGTCATTATAGGTCTTAATGTCATTGGAGGTCATTGATATTAAATTTCACCAATTTGGTATCACTTCCACCACATGGTGTGCATAACCTACATGGCAGTTCCGTAAATTAATGTCACAATTTTGACATTTTAAAAAATAAAATCCATGCCATTAACTTGATTTTTTGGTTTCATATCAAAGTAATACTATGTATTTCATGAACAATGGCATATTCCAAATTTCACATTAGATTTTTTGGATTTAACCAAACGTGACATTGCTGCTATGGCACTAGCGCACCCGTACTACTTTTTTGATGTTATTTTAAAACAGATTACAAATTTGAAAGTTGGTAATAACTTCTTTGATTTAAAACGTTTTGTCTTTTTAGATCTGTGTTCATTATTAAGAAATTATGGCATTTTCGGCGTGATGATTACCAATTGAAACAGTTTCTGTTAACGTACGTCCAACGGTTATCATGGGGAAATTTAACCCTAAAGATGACGCTTTTGATTTTTAATTCTTTGTTTTTTTTTCTTAAGCTTATCGCCCTGGGGTGTACAATCTGTTGAAAAACCTCATAAAGTGTTGCAAAGGGACTCGTTACTAAAACATGAGTAACTCAAAAAGTACACTGTTGTGTGTACGTCGGGGGGGGGGGGGGTTATGACCTTGTCATGCAAACCAAATGTAATTGGAATTGAAATTTTCAGGTTCAATACTTCTGCAGGTCTCCTTCAAATACAATTGCCCAAACCTGATAATTTCGAGTTCTAGGTCACCCGTCCCACTGGCTACCTTTTCCCTTACAGGCAACACAAGCCAGAGCAAAAAATCCTGTGGCGAGTGGCAAACCACTTGATTTCACTAGAATAGGGTAATTTCTGCAGCCACTTCAAGCCATTTCATCTACTTACCTTGGAATTTCAGGTGGAAAGGTCTACAATAGCTTTCAGGAGTTGTCAACACCTTAGTAGTCACTTACAGTCCTACCAGAGCCTCTAATAGCTGGATCAATTTTTTGATGGACATCGGAGAACTTTATCCTGGTTCTTTTGATCACCAGAATGTCTCAAAATCCCATCTGATGTTTTCAGGAAACCATTGTATGCCTGTAAATTGAAATCCATACGGTTCCTGACAACGAACCAGTGTTTAGTGCTTCCCCCGGCACTCTGGTGTATAGCACGGAAGTCTTGGTGATAGCGACTTGTGCAATCAAACAAATCAATCACTATATTGAAATCAAGAATGATCTCACAGTATTGGCAGGTTGTCTCTTTCCCATCATTGTTCAAGATGTCACTTAATGAACTGAAACAAGCTTGTAAACATACGGTATTACATTCCTCAAAGCAATACGCTCGTTTTTCATTGTATTCCGAGAAGTTGTATGTCTAGCACTACTCCGGTCTCCAAATCTAGAAAGAACAGGATCCATCAAAAGTATTTACGAGCTTGCCCCTGCAAAGCATTCTGTTCAAGCTTGGCCCAAGTATAAAGTGCTGAGACTTGATTGTTGTGCCAGGTCCTTGTCATGTGCAAGCTTTCAGAATTGAATTAGAAGTTTCAAACGCGGCAATACCGGCTTCTTACAAGACTTGTGTCCAACAAGATCCACCCAGAATTTTGTCCAATAATGTTCCACAGCACAGAGCATTTCTATACGGAGTCCACGCAATGTGGTTCTGTAACTGCGTTGACAGTCCACCAAGGAAACTCAAAATCTGCTCTTTCATCAATCCATTGTTTTTCTTTTGGTTCAGTTTTTGTCCTTTTTTCTTTAGAGATTCATTCATTATGTGCAGAGTTCCTGGATGTGATTTCTACAGTTTTTGAACATAGGAAAGAATGCCTGTTGCTTCAAGTATCATCCTGTTTTAAAGGCGGTATTCTGGTGAACTAGTTTGTTGGTACTATCTGTGCAGCCAGCTTTCGAAAAGTGTCAGTCAAATGGTATTTTGGGCTCAATTGTTTACAAGGTGCCCTCCCCAGATCTATCCTACCCAATTCTGGGTATCCTTGAGACCATCCTGACAATCCTCCTTTTTATTCCAAGGGTTATTGTGTTCATTAATGCAAATTTCCAGATAATTTTGAACAAATAATACAGCTTTTTTTGGATCAGGAACGTCATGTGGCTTGGACTTTTTCGTCTGTTTTTGACCACATCTGGTATTCCCTTTTTTTGTATTAATTAACTATTATTTTATTTTTTACTTTATATGATTATATATATTTTTTTATTTTGATTGAATACCTTTACCCTAAACTCCATCTGTATCAATAGTTTTGATCTTGGACCTCAACGCTCTTAATACAATATAAATTTTATTAATTTATTTTTTTAAATATTGTTTTTATTTATTTTTATTTTATTATTTGTTGTTTGTGGTTTGAAGCAACAAATTTAAGAACTGGCTGCCCTGCGCCATTTTAAATGATTGTGACTACATTTTTAGCTATGTCACAAGCTCCCTTGTCCCCACTGACCGGTGTGAAAGGAGATATGGTCGGGCGGATCAGAAGTCCCGGGCTCCATAGATGACAACGGTATAAAGCGTGAAACTAATGTTGAGTGAAGAGTCAACTGAATCCGTGCCCTCTTGTTCACCCATTGTTTCCTGACTGTGAGACCGGCGGACAATCTCCTTCCACACCTGGACTTGCTGAAAATCGTCAACCATCAACATGGTACAACTTACCATGAGTTATAAATCTCTGCAAGCAATACTTCATGCTTTAATATGTAGTATTAAACTTCCACTTCAAAAAACAAACAAGCTGTTTCACAAGTGTTATACCAACAAAAACATCGGAGGGGATTTATAGTTTTAGTGTTAATATACTGCACAATTTAACTAATAATACTAAATTAAACCAAAATCGACTCTGTGGAATATGTAGGAATAAGGGGTCAAAGTGTGGTACAGGCGGCCGGGGTAAAAATTGTAATTGTTCGACTTAATAAGGTATGGTTCGACAGTATCTGTGATCTATTGTTTTAAATTACAAATATTTTTAAAAATTATGGTTAAAGGTCATCCTGAGTAAAATTTGTTGCTCCAAACGGTTTTGACATTTGTTTCTTAATTTGGTCACACTAGTTACTAAAGTGTATATAGCAGGGGCGCGCCATGGGGCGGCTGCCCCTGAGAATTTAAAAATTCAGGAAATCAGGGGTTTTAAGCACTAAATTGCTAAAAAATAGGGTTTAACCTATACGGGGAGTTAATTTTGTACTATTTCGCCCCCTATGATTTCGCCCTCCTTGCTTTTACCCTGCCCGCCCTGGTAATATAGATTCCTTAGTTTTGACAGGTGGTCAATACAGAATTAGAGTTATAGTTAATGACCTCACATAGCCCCAACCACAGTTTGCATTCTAATGATGCAACAAAGATCATTATGGTGCACCAGTAATATTTGGGGCTTCTATACCAGTAGACCATTATATTTATAAACAAACGGGTAAATCTAAAATTTTTAACCCATGTGACTTGAACCTATTTTGCCTCATAACAATTACAAATTAACTACTCTTCAGACAGGGAAACTATGCATTTTTAATCCTTGAAAGGCGATTAACTACTTTTCACAGCAACATTTCCGATCAGTTCAAATTTTGACCCTGTCAAATAAACCTTTGCACCCATTACATACTCTACTACTTTGATTTTGGTAACCTTTGATACTTTTTTTCTGTACATGTTTTTCCCACTACCATCTGGAAGAAATCGATATGTTTGCTATAGTTATTAGTCATTATCCTTATGTTTTCCGAATTGACGGCCTATCATAACCTGAAAATAATCGCAGTGCGTATTAATTGTAATATTTACATGGCCAATTTATACATGCAACCTCAAGTTACGATTACTGGGTGTGCCATAATAATACCAAGGATACAAAGGGCGTGGTTATGGAATTATTGCAAGATTTGTGGTGCTTCTCACATTCAATTTTTCTCTCAACATACCCCATCGGAGTGACCATGGATATTACATTTGATTTTGACAACTTTGACCCAAGGCCTTAACTACGGTTTACAGCCACAATACTGGCCAATGGTATCGTATACCTTTATGACCCCAAACTGACCCCTTTCTTACTCTGCTTACCAAGTATTCAAATTTTTTTTTTTTTTTTTTTTTTTTTTTTAATATTTTTCAGTTCTTTAATTTTGATACCAAACTTGAATCATGATTAATTGAAGTAATTGATTTTAACATTCTACGAAATAGTTAAAAAAGGGGCGTGCCTATGACGTCAGTATTTTGTCGAATTTTTGGTCACCCCTTCTGAAATTGCTTCACATACCCAAGGAGGTTTGGGTGGGCAAGTTTTCAGCTTTGTCCAGAAGTTGCACGATCTTGGTGAAAATTCTGACTTATCAACTTCACTATTAGGATCAGCGAAGCCATGACACTGCAGTCACAGTATCCCTACCGATCATCTTGGATCAATGACAGATGGTTTGACAATGGTCATCCTCTACTTTGACCTAAATCATTTGTGGACAGCCCATCTAGCAATCCCAAAGGCTGTGACCTTGATAGGAAGCATGGGTCAACCTCACAGACTCACAACTGGAATTGGCCGTACAAAGCACCTCTTTCACAAGATCGGTGTGAAACATTCACCAAACTGCGATTGTGTATAGCCAAACCATTAGCCACATCATAGATTACTGTGAGGTTTACAAGTCCCCAAGAGGATTCCAGGCCTGATCACACCTTGATGATTGAAAACTATCAGCTGGTAAAGACGGACCTTCCACTGTGATTTTGGACTTGCACCAACGAACGAACAACAAAATCGGCATTGACGCTAGCAGCATCCGCAAGCAAACCTGTGGTTAGCATCCTGGCTTGAAAGTTTCTTTTATTAAAACCAATCAGATCTAAATCTATATATTCGGTATATAAAACAATATTGACTGCTTTTTATTCGGAGCATGGTTTGAAACTATGGCCCTCGGTGATCCGAAACATACTAATGCCCTCGGCTTACTACGCCTCGGGGCATAGTATGGTTTCGAGATCACCTTGGGCCTATTTCAACCATCCCCTCACAGCAGTCATATTTGTTAATGTACATGTTGAACCGTTCCTGTTCTTAATATTGTAGGTTTAAACAGTATTAGTAAATAAATGTCATTGTATAATTCACTTAAGAAAATGAGAAGCGATATAATATAATTACACATTAGATGTTTCATAACCACTTCGGTTTAAAATTTAGATGAGATGTTTAGAAATCAAAATAGCATAAATAAGCATTTTGTCCTGTTTGAACGATTGTATGGTGAAAAACACCTTTATTATGTGTGTAATTTGATTTTGCATAAAACTTAATAAATAAAAATCACGGACGTACTTACCAATGAATTATCACACTGAGTGTTTGAATCGGCTTTGATCTTGAAATTATCTCTAAGAAACCTATTGTGTGAACAACGTTATCCAGTGCCATTAATACAAATGAATACAATCTGAATTAGTATTCATTAAAAAGTAATCGTTTCAATTACATTGAATGGATAGATTCTTATTGTTTTATTACAGCAAGCGGGTGGGCTAGTTTTGTGCTGTAGTATAACTGAATACATTACGGGGAAAAACGTACAATATAATAGAACAATGCTTCCACTAAAGTTGAAAAATTTAACATCTATCCGTTTTATGGAGTATAAATCAAGAAACCATATTTCCTTTGCCAAAAAGTCGTTTGTATTATAGAGAGAATAATTCAAGAAATATTCTATTCTTTGTAGCTTCACACACTTTGATTGATGATGAAATGACGCTATCAGTAATATACGGATCACGTTTGGTCACATCGAGACAAGTTTTACACAAAAAGTACATCAATTCAATGAATGTTTTAAATATGCGCGAATGGTGTTCGTAAATTTTATAGATCCAGTATCTTCAACATGTGAGCTTAAATGAAAACGATAATTTAAGACGCAGATTTGAATCAACTTAATTTTTATTTTCCTGGGTGGAATGAAGCTGACCATTGAAGTGGTCCGCTAATGGAAAATTCTCCCTGCCGTGGCACGGCTAGTGACTTTCACCAAAGATCTGGCTAGGGCTCTCCGCTGAACAAGGAAGCAGTCCGCTCTGACCTTAGTTCATTTTTGAAAAATTCCCTGGCCGTGCCGACTAGGTGACTGTTTCCAACCCACAATCAGGCTTACTTCCTCCCGCTGAACAGGAAGCAGTCCGCTCTGGACTTTATTTCGTTTTTGAAAAG
>JAMKCH010056077.1:0-28618 GCA_023653785.1 Ophioderma brevispina
TGGAGAATAAAATATGCATGTTTTGAATGCTTAGCTAAAAGTTTAACTATTTTTCAGGTTTTAAAACATGAATTTGAGAAAAACGCATATATTCACCAAATATCGCCTATACTTACTGTATATTTTACCAACTTTAGAAGCTTATTGTGGGCTTCTGGGACGCAATATATGTTCGAAACCTATTTACATAGATGGGGCATGTAATATAGATGTCAAAAATACCCAAAAATGTATTTTTTTGGCTAAAATGCCCCAAAAACCACCTTCGGCCCACATTGGCAATTTCACATCATGCCTAATCTGAAAGTAGACATAATAAGCTTTCCATTGATGTATGATGTAGGTGTATGTAGGGTGGGACTATTAAACTCCTAAAATAAGCCACTTTGGGGAGTTCCACTACTCTCCTAAAATTAATAGCTATGTTATTACATGTTGCTACACTTGAACAGGGAGAGAGAGAATAACAGTATGGAGAAAAACGAAAAAACAAACTTGTTCCTCTACAATAGTGTTTGAAATTGAAAACGGCAGACTGAATGACCTAAAATTGCTAACAGAGTGGACGACACCATTTACATAACCAAGCACACCTGAAGATACAGCTTCATATCGAAGTTGTTATGGAGTACTAATCTGCCAACAGCCTAAAACGCAACCTCTGGCTTCACTCAGCAGAATTCAGCATTAGTAGATCCTGGAATAATAATGAAAGTTAAACTTGTACCTCGCAAAATCCAAGGAAGTATACCGGTTTTAATCTGCTGTCCTGAGATGGAATTAGGCATGGATGCACGCCGGATCACGGTAGTTCTACGCATACTTCACCCAGGTGTTAAAGAAAAAACTGCAGCAAAATTTAGCGGCCTTGACTCGACACTATAACTCCGACTTCTGCAGGCACACTGACTCGAACACGTTAATGAGTTACTTTGATATCAGATATCAGATTATTATTTGATATCAGATTTAAAGTACAACTGAGCTGACACCACCTTGCGTTCAATGCGTCATACAAAGTGAGTCAATTGAATACCAGCTGCGCCACAAAACTAAATACGCTGGATTATAACAAAATTGAGGAGATTCTGACTGCATTTCTTCCTTAATTGACCAGTTAGTATTACGATATCCAATTAAAGAGGATCTGCCTTAGGAAACCTTGCGATGAATACCCGGTCCAGAAGTCGATGATGATGACGCAGGCTAAAGAAAAAGTCCAATATGAGATCTATTTCTTCTTTAATTTAACCGTGTATGACTTGACTGAAATTCGATTACTTGCAATCCACAAAGAAGGTAAGTTCATCAATATCTAGATTTCATAGTTGTTTGAGATAGTCGATTTAATTCCCAGTGGTACGCCTGATTTTTTTTTTTTTATGACCACATGAAACGGATTGAGAAATAGCCAAAGACAATAGCCAAAAGCACACTACGTCACAAGCGAGGTGCGTGATTGGTAAATCATGGTGAGGGACAAAAAGCCGGCAACACCGTGTCGAGATAACTGGATTTATGTTAATCGCAGGCTAATAACATAAATCGTAATTAATTAACAAATAACGCTTTTGGACCTTTATTGGCCTATATCTTTTTTGCCATTTTCCACACTTATCTCAAAAAACGGTTTGACCTATTGACTTCAAATTTGGCACAAAACTAGTTTAGTGTACATACTGTGATCCTACGAGAGGATTTTGTATCAAACCCTTTAGTTTTTGAGTTACATTGATTTTTGTATGCCACCAGCAGCAAAAATGGAGAGAGAAGTTTGAACGGTTGCCATGGCAACACGGAATATAATTTTGGTAAATGCTCTCATAGGATCACAGATCCTGGCCATAGTAATTGTTTAAGAAACAAACTATGTTCAAATAACTTTATATTTTTGAGATAAATGGGGGGGGGGGGAATTGTCATTTTGATTTTCTGATTTTCTTGGTTTCGTGACCTTTGACCCCTGCTAATTAGCATACCGGAGGTCGATATGATCCGAGACAAATATATTTGAAAAAGGCTCATCATACCGAACATTTTGGTATATCACTTGCTTGTATTCAAAGAAACTATGTAATAATCATAATATTGTATGAACACGACGCCATGTCCCCCTTAAAAGATCGAATTTTTACTTTCATAAAGTTGAGAATGTAACATTATTTTCAGTAACAAGCAAGTTGCAGTCCAACGCATTTATCATTTTATGTAATGTGGAGTTTGTCTATGACTCAGTCATAGTTTATATCTTCTTAAAACATATTTTATCACCAATACATTTTATGTAATGTGGAGTTTTAGTCATAGTTTTATATCTTCTTGAAACATATTTTATCACCAATAAATTAGAGTTTTATTATTATCAGTTAAATAATAATTATATAAATGCAATCATTTGACCCAGTAGAAGTTGTTCTGCAAGAAATTTGGGCAAGTAAATGTTGATTGCAATCAATATTTGCCATTCTTTTCTTCATTGCCAGTCTTGTGGTTAACCAGCTCCTCATTTTTGTAAAATGGGTTCTGCGGGTTACTTGATTGTTGGGGTCAAACTATTGACTCTACCTCTATGAACTTTTCAGGAATATTAGCTAACATTCCCATCTTACCTTACAACAAAGAATAAGTAGTCACGTGCTTTGTTCAAAACTTATGGCGCCTGCCACCAAGTGTTGCGTTTTTTGACACACGGTACATAACAGTGATTCGGTCTTTGCATTGGTAATCATGATAAACTTGATAACTTGCGTTCAATGCAATGTGGTTTCCACTTCAATATAAACACACACACCCACATACACACACACACACACCCATAACCAAACAAGATAGACATTTTTTTTTAAATAAGCATCTTACATTTCGTGGTTCTCGTGACAAGTATACAGCCAAGTTTCATATACTCACTCTTTTCAGAAGCAAGCACATCATTATCATGGTCAGTGATCAAGCTGAGTGCAGCAAAGCCTTTTCTTATTTTTGAGTGGATGCTCATGGTGTAAATTATGTGCTTCAAATGGTGCAGTATATCTCACACTCTGCGGACAAATGACTAAGATATAAACAATTAAAGGGCTTCCCAAGAACAACTACGATGTCACATAGAGGGCCCCTAAGCACAACAGACAAAGAAGATCATTTGAGTTCAATTACACTGTGTTTTGACAATGTAGTTTTTGAGGACAAAAAGTAAAATACTTTTGTATTTTGGGAATACAAAACCAACCCCTTGTTCAGAGATTTCTCCATATGCGCCAATTGACTGAGCTTTCTCCATTTCGTGTCTGTGATCCTCAGTTAACAATTATTAACCAACTTTATGAGTCAACAGCGTACAAGCATCATTAACAAAGCTGCTAATATATCGAATTGTGGATAACTATCCATAAGTGGTTCCATGCTAAAGGACATCAATTTTTTTTTTTTTCAGTATAGGTAAACATGTGTTTACGAATTGGCACGCTTTCTCGCTTATTCAATGGCAACCTTATTGTGGAGCAAGTAACTCCGGAGAGTAAATGAGGAAATTGATCCACGGTTTACAGTATTGATGAACGAGATAAGAAGATAGAAGGAAGCACAACGACCCACTTGGCTTTGAGATGATCTATCTGCCGCCACATAATTTGCTATTGTATTCATATTCTCTCAAGTGCCCTTCCGAGGATAATCCTAATCCCATTTTCGCTCGCGAACATCGCGTTCGTCGTTGTGTTTAGTTCATGCCGTAAAGATTACAGGTCATCGGGAATATCGAATCAGCCCGCTATGAATTCTTGTTAATTAAATAATCAAAAATCAATGACCGACTTACGGTGGAAACCGATCAACGCGCCCGGGGGGTCTTGGATTTGGTAGGGAACCATGCTCGTTCCGAAAAATGAGGGACTAGCTGCAAATGCTGACCACTAGGGTATCAAATTCCAATGATCTCACATTTAAGTCCCGCTAGGGTACAAATTCAGTTGTATTGTGCGGTTCAATGATACAATAGGAAAAATTAACCTAACCATATCAGTTTGTATTCTTTTCTTTGCAGTAGCACAATGTAATTTTTCTGGTCATATTGGCATTTAAAAATGTGTATCGTTTTCCTGTATTCGGAGAACAGTTCCCGCAAGGGATATAATCCTCACTGCAAATTCTTCAATCTTCAATCAATTTTATTTGTTCATCATCGAATACAGCAAAAACAATATGATCAATTATGTAAATAATGCAGCTTACAGTGAAAAATTAAATTGTTACAATATTATCAAAATATTTTTGCATACTAAAGTGTTTATCATACATTATAATGGAATTTCAAAAGAGATTAATAACTGGATTAATACTAATGGAAAATATATTTAAAAAGCACAGTAGGATGCATAGTACTGGCTGTACCGTTAAGTGTATATTTTTCACTGAAAACTAGTAGGGCCTAGATTTCACCAAAGCTGATCTCATTAGGGGCCGGGTATATTTAACTGAAAATTGATCCCGTTAGGGGTCACTTTCAGAATCCTGAACGAGCAGGCATGGGTGCCCAACGAAAGTCCAAGACGCCCACTGGTCAAACGCTCAAATTTAGTCAAACTTTCATCCTTTCTTCTCCACTTGGCGGTCTTTGGCACTAAGGCCGGACGAATAAGCGATTACAAGCACTGCGTAATTTAAACGAAAACACGACAAATAACATCCGGAGCACAAACAAACCTACCTATTGAAGTCTAGTCACCGCTCTACTCACTGACGGCACTTCGCGCATGTGTAGAACATTCCTATTTAATGCAAATAACCATAAGCCTCTCGGCTATCTATAGCGATGCTCGATCAAGCCACGGCTGACACACTGACTCGTTTAAGGAAATATGTCAAGATTTTTGTCAAGCTCAGTTTGACTTACATTCATAAAATATATACATACATCACGAAGTCCGCGAAAAAAAATACAATTTGATTAAAATTAACAAAATGTGAGAGCATTTTAATTTTTTGCTTTTTTGAAACGGAAAAAACCGGGCGGATTTTTCGCCACGGCTTCATAAGCGCCCAATTTTGCTCTCCTCGTGACGTCATGTCAAAGTGATGACCAACTTGAAAACATCGTGTTGACTCGAATTGTTATTGCCTGACACGTAATATTGATGGATTAATGGGAAGTAATAATAAAATTAGAAAAAAAAGTTACAGAAGAATTTTTGTTTCATTTCGTTGTGTTTTAATTATTATTGAGTGGCAACACTGCGATATGATGGTCACCACGACGTAAATTATGGTGTCATCACATTTCCTTTTATGAAATCGCGTTGCAGTTACACCACAACCGAATGCAGTAAATCTTTGTGTGTACATTGTTACGTGTCATGCAACCATGCTTACCGCGCCGCAACTGAGCCTTCTGAAGTCAAAACACAGTTCCGCGCATATAATTAATACAGTCAATCAATACTCCTATTGCATTTCCCAATTCAAACTTGGTTCCACTGCCGAAAACTAGCCATTCATATTTGCAATGTCAATGTAATAAACGTTAAGTTCACCCTGCTAGATGAGACAGTGTGTTTAGAATTGAACCCAGTGTACACCGACACAAATATATATCTCACTAGTCACATTATATAGCGCATAATATACGTTATTTAGGAGTACTTTTTCAACCCCAAATTTCTGGTATTGCCATGGCGGACTTTAACCAACCCAACGGAAAGTCTGATTTGAATTCTGTTTTCAGCTTTCCAATATCCGAGATCATCCCGATTTTCCCATTATCATGCGTATATAATTTTGACCACCTGAGGTCTAAGAAGTCCCTCGAAAGTCATGAGGCACACAGCGCAGAATTTCCGACCTTTCCCAATCTGTCTCACAAACATGACGTCACCATTCAGTATGAGCGGGCTCTTCGTTTGTAATTGTTTACGAAGAATTTTGTTCGTGCGGAGGGCAAGTCGGAACATGTTTGTAATATGCATTATACTTTTACACTTTTACGTATTTGTATATAGAGTTTTCAAAAAAATCCCAGTAATAGGGGGGGGCTGCGAGGCTCATTATGTCTAGCTTAGTCACTGGCACAAACACTGACCATTTGCAGTACAATGATATTTTGCACTGTATGTCGGGAACCATTAAAAAACAATGTAATGTACTGGTTTTTTGCCAGTTCCTGAGTTTTTAAAGAAGCATCTTACATTTCGTGGTTCTCGTGACAAGTATACAGCCAAGTTTCATAACTCAATTTTTTCAGAAGCAAGAATCATATCATGGTCAGTGATCAAGCTGAGTTGCAGCAAAGCCTTTTCTATTTTGGGGATAGTGGAGATCCATGGTGTAATTACTTGTGCTCAAATGGTTGACAGTTATCTCACACTATGCGGACAAATCAGACTAAGAATATAAAAACAATTAAATTAAGGGCTTCCCAAGAAAAACTACAGATGTCAATAGGAGGGCCCTAATGCACAAACAGACAAAGAATATATTTGAGTTCAATTAAACTGTGTTGACCAATTGTAGTTTTTTGAGGACAAAAAGTAAAAAATACTTTGTATTTTTGGGAAATAACAAAAACACTATTCAGAGATTTTACAATATGCGCCCAATTGACGAGCTTTCTCCATTTCTGTCTGGATCCTCAGTTGGTAAAACAAGTATTCAAACTTTATGAGCAACAGCGTACAAGCATAATTACAAGCTTGTAATATATCGTTGTGGATAACTATCCATAAGTGGTTCCATGCATAAGGACATCAATTTTTTTTTTTTTTTCATATAGGTATACATGTTGTTACGAATCTATGGCACGCTTTCTAGCTTATTTCATGGCAACCTTATTGTGGCGCAGTAACTCCGGATAGGTCAATGAGGGGGGAATGATAACTAGGTTACCAGTATGGATGAATGAAAGAGGATAGAGATAAGAAGGAAGCACAACGACCCAATTGGCTTGTGAAGATGATATATCTGCCGCCACATTAATTGCTATTGTTATTCATATTTCTCTCAAAGTGTGGCCCTATCGAGGATAATCCTCATCCGATTTTCTCGCTCGAAAGAAAGAAAATTCGCCGTTCGTCGTTTGTTTATTCATTGCGTAAAGATTACAGGTCATCGGGAATCGCGAATCAGCCCGCTATATGAATGCTGTGAAGTAAATACTCAAAAAATAATGACCGACTTACGGGAAACCGATAAACGCGGCCCGGGGGGGGTCTTGGATTTTGGTAGGGAAACCCATGCTCGTTCCGAAAAAAAAAAGAGCGCTAGCTGAAAATGCGGACCACAGGGGTATCAATCACAATAATCACATGTTTAGTCTCCCGGTTAGGGGTACAAATTCAGTTGTAAATTGTGACCGGTTCAGTGATACAAATAGGAAAAATTAAACCAAACATACAGTTGTATTCTTTTTTGCAGTTCGCACAAGTGTTTTTCATTATATTGGTTATATTGGCTATTTTAAATGTGTATCTTTTTTCCTGTATTGAGAACAGGTTCCACAAGGGGTATAATCTCACTTGCCAAATATCTTCACGATCTTCAATCAATTTTTATGTTTCATCATAGATACAGCAAAAACATATATAATTATTGGAAATACTGAGCAGTACAGTGAAAAAAAATAATGTTACACTATAATCAAAAATATTTGCATAATAAGTGTTATAATACATTATAAGTGGAATTAAAAGAAGATATAAACTGGCGGGAGTAATTATAATGGGAAAAATATATGTGTAAAAGGAGTACAGGTGGATTTTTTGTGTCTATACTGCCAGTTGTGGTTGTTGTACCGTTTTAGTGTATTTTTTTTCACTTGGAAATTTCTGAATGAAAACTAGTTAGTCGGCCTATGAATTTCACCAAAGCTGATCTCAGTAGGGGCCCCGGGTTGGGTATGTATATTTTAACTGAAAATTGGATTGTTTCCCGTTAGGGTCAACTTTCAGAAGACTCCATGGGGTGGGGAAGGAACACAAATTTGGAACTTGGCCCCAACTGGTGACGTGGAACGACATTGCATGGGTGCCCAACGAAAATTCCAAGACGCCCCACGGGGTCAAAAGCTCCTCAAATGTGAATAATTAGTCAAACTTTCATCCTTTATTTCTCAATTGGCGCGGGCGAGGTCTGTGTGGGAACTAAGGTCCAGGGGAAGTCGGAAGGACCCACGTATTTAGAAGATGTTGTAACAAAGCATCTGCGTATTACACACGAAAAACAGCGACAAATACATAAAGAGCACAACAGACATACTCTCTAGTGAAGTCTAGTCACCGCACGCTAATCAATGACGGCACTTCGAGCATGTGTAGTACATTCCTATTTTTTATACAAAATAACCATTAAGGACTCTCGGCTATTATAGCGCTCGATTCAAGCCAAGGCGGAATGACACCTTACGTTTAAAGAAAAAAAAGGAATTAAAGGAAATATATGTCAAGATTTTTGTTCAAGCTCAGTTTGACTGACATTCATATAAAATATATGTACGTACATCACGAATTCCCGAAAAAAATATTACAATTTTGATTTAAAATTAACAAAATAAGCGGCATGCATTTTAATTTTTTGCTTTTTTTTGACATACGAAGAAAAACGGGCGGATTTCGCCACGGGCTTCATTGATCCAAAAGCGCCCAATATTTTGATTCCTCCGTCGTGACGTCAAAAGTGATGACCAAAAATCGTGTTGACTCGATGCTTTTTGTTATTGCTGACACTGTAATTGATGGATTAATGGAAAAAGTAAGTAATAATAAAATTAGAAAAAAAAAAGTTGACCAGAATGACCTATTTTGTTTCATTTCGTGTTGTTTTCACTTATTTATTGAAGTGGGCAACACCTGCGATATGTGGTCACAACGACCGTTCGTAAATTATGGTCATGGTCATCACATATTGCCTTATTTTTAAATGAATCGCGTTGCAGTATATAACAAACCGAATGAGTAATTCTTGTGTTGTAACATTGTACGTGTCATGCAACACATGCTTTCTTAACCGCGCCGCCGCCACTGAGGCCTTCTGAGTCAAAACACAGCGGTCTTCGTCCGCGCAGATAATTATGACAGCAATAATCTCCTATTGCATTTCCCAATTCAAACTTGGTTCCAGAGCCGAAAAATAGCCATGCATATTTTGCAATGTCAATGTTAAATCAACGTTAATGTCACTGCATTAGATGCGAACAGTGCTGTGTTAGATTGGACCAAGTGACACCGACACAAATAGTATTTCTCACTAGTCACAGTTATATAGCCGCAAATATACCGATTATTTAGGAGTAAGTAGAGTACTTTTTCAACCCAAAAGTTCTCGGTTGGGTTTTCTGGGTTTATTGGACTCATGGCGGCGGAACTTGACCAACAACAACGGGAAAAGTCTTGATTTGAATTCTGTTTTCAGATTCCATAGCCGAGATCCATCCCTAATTCCCATTATCATTGCGTATATAATTTGACCACCTGAGGTATAAGAAAAAAGTCCCTCGAAAGTCATGAGCACACAGCCGCGAATTTCCGAAACTCTCACCAAGCCGTATCGCAAATATGACGTCACATTCAGTAATGAGCGGCACTCTTCATTTTTGTTGGAATTGTGACGAAGAAGAACGAAGTTGTTCGTGCGGATAGAGGCCCAGTCGGAACAGTGGTAATATGGCATATTATTTTACACTTTTACGTATTGTATATAGAGTTTTCAAAAAAAAAAAATACCAGTATAGGGGGGGCCGCTGGGCTGCGAGGGGCTCATTATGGGTAGACTTAGTCACATGGCACAAAACACGTGAGTTTGCAGTTACATGATATTTTGCCTGTTATGTCGGGGGGAACCCAGAAAATGTAATGTATGGTTTCAGTTCCTGAGTTTTTAAAGTCCTTTCCTAATATATGACACCGACTCCGTGGTTACATAACTTGTCAATACTTTACTTACAATGAGTATCCGCTATTTGAAAAGAAAATGCCACGGGCTTTGCTTTCATATAGGACAGAAATGAAAAGGGACAAAGAGTTGATGCTATTATGTAATAGCGGGCGGCCCGCGCTTCGCGTGGGCTTCCGCTAAGCTGAATGAGTAACACGCGGAAGGCAGAGGGAGCGATCACTGACACAGGATACCCGGTGCAGAAAGCGATCACTGACACACAATGGCTACACCACCGCAACCACACAAGGTTCTAAGTGTTTATGACCAATTTGTATTATGGTCGAAATGTTCTAGCTAGATCCCCTAAGTATATGGGTCATGTCTGGCTAATGTGTATTGCCTGCCATGAGGACGACTTTGTTTGGTTACTTCTTGGCAAATTATTTTTGCCTAACTTATGAAGTACCTCCACGGAGGACAATTTTGACCAAATCACTCGACCTTTGATACTCCTTCACATTTTTTTTAAAAAAAAAAAAAAAAAAACCAGATATATCCTATTGATTCCTGTACAACAATTTAAAGCTTCATGGAGGCTCCCCTTGCCGACCTACGAATAAATTTAATTTGGTGAGGTTTATTATTTTGACAAGTTGCAAAGTTGCAATAAAGCAACGAAAAATTGATTGGACACGGGTGGCATTTTTTTTTCAGATGCAACCATATTGCTGGTAAGAACTAATATACGGGGGGTGCACTCCAATCTTGGAGGCGGTTGGTGACATGTATGTAAAGCTGTTAAGACACCAATTTTCAGAGCACCCGTGTCACCCAAAGACCCCATATACTTTGAAAAATGTTACCCAAGACCACATTTTTGGAAAAGAGTGTTAACACTGTTAACCTAAGATACATTTGGGGGGAAAATGTGAAAAATTTTCAACCAAAGACACATTCTGGGGGGAAGGGAATTTTCTAAAAAGAAAAAGAAAAATTTTTGCATATAAATTTGTCCACCCGAAAAAACCTATTTGTCATTGTGGGCTGTCTGCACCCAATTACCCAACATGTATTTGTTTGAGTCCTGGTCATCGAAGCCCCCGGGTTTGGAAGCGCAAGCCTTACACATATCCATTTCATTAGTGATCCCGCCCCACGGTATACGGTTCGCCGTTTTATAATATCCCCATTAGTAATGGTGTTGCTTTAACACAAATACTACGAACGATACCCCATGTACACAGTGGCGTCGGCACCGGGGCGGACAGCAGAACGTACTGGTACGTCCCAATAATTTCCCCTCGCCCTGCCCCCCCCATTTAACCACCAGTTAAGAACATTTGCAAGAAACTCTGCAAAGCCTCTGGTACTCCATAATCATTTAAATTATGAACTTAACGCGGTCTATATGCCTTGAAGAACTCTTGTAAGAAATGACGCCACATAAACGGTATCTAATAAACTGATTCAGCTTCTCAGCGCATAATTGGTGAAAGTATATTGGAAATGATGGCTCATCTTAAATTGCAACGACCATGTCTGAAGTCGACTGTCAGCACACAAATGACTATAGTGCCGCCCCTTATTACGGGTCGTCAAGTAGGAATAAACTGACGCCGCCCTTGAAAACCAAAAAATGCGACGTCCCTTTAAATTTTGTTTTAAGAATAGCAACTGTCAATACTGCTGCCCCCCTGGAAGGAGACCTTGACGGAAGTAATGCAATGGCACCCTATCCTTCAATAGTGATATCCAACGCTAAAAATAAATAGATGCCGCCCCTTTGAAGCGCACCGAGGCAATATTGATAAGAACGCAAAAGCAACAGCGCCATGCCTTATTGAGGCTACACTTTTTAACAGGTGATAAAACTATGGACGTAATGAACTATGCCGCAACTAGAGAAGCAATTTATTTATAGCTCGATATGAGACCCACGTTCTTTACTGTTATCACAATTATGAAAACTGATGTGCCACCTGAAGCAAAATTATAGTATTAGAGTGTCTCTCTAACAAGCAGCGGCACCCATATTCTGGTTATCCAATAAAGTAATGAATTAATAACGCCTTAAGAAGCAAATTTGCAGGAAAGAAGTCTAATAGGGCATTGGCCACACTATTCTATCTATGCAATAATGTAATGACCTACTGGCTCTATGGCGGCCGTCGTTAAAAAGGCATATTTACAAAGGTTAGAAAGTGAAAGTGGCGTCGGGATCTAGCGGTTAGCAAGCTTACCTCTGGAGCAAAGGGATCGAATCTCAGTGGGACCACTTGCTGGATTTAATCGGGAACTCAATTTGGGATTAATGTATAACAGATATTGATTAAACGGGAAACCACTTTCTCCATGGTTAATTTGAAATGGGAAAAAATGAAACCATGTGAAAGCTTTGACATACCTCATCCGGGGTGTGTGATGTGTTTGAATTTTGGAAATATGGGAGTGTGTTTAAGCTGCTTGGATCCACGTAGGCATTGTTCTGTTTAGTAATTATTAAGTTGTTAGTCTCTAGCAATTTGGTCTACAGGCCACGATTTGAGTTTAAAATCAACCTGATATTATTATTATTACGGTGTAACAAGTTAATTGGCGGTCACTGGTTATTCCAGTGAAGTCAAACTGATGACGCCCCTTGAACATGTTGAAAAAAAACTGCGAACGTTTAACAAACAATGATGCCCCGTATCCAATAAAGTAATTTTATGTCGCCCCACTAAATAATTCAAGTTGTCTAACTCGGCGACAAGTCACCAACAAACCTTTGACAAGAAAGTTAAATGTGTTCCAAACACAATCGTCTTCATTGGTGTTGGATGTGATCTGCTGTTTGTCTAGCCACGTACAGTACATAGGATGTGCTTGTTCATAGGATGGTGCACGCGCTGAAAGCTCCGCCCACTCAACACGCTCGTCAAAGGTTTCCTGTCCTGTGGGTATGGCATAGCCTATTCACTATATGGTTATCAAGAAAGTCGTAATGAAAACTTATGTCGCCCAATAGAAGCAATGTGCAGAAGTCTAACAAGCAATTGAGCCATTGATCATCATGGGTCATTAAAAACTGCTCTGTCCCTGAAAACAAAGGCAAAAGTCTAACAGCAATGGTTACTCCTTTATACTGGGTTATCCAATAATTGTAATGAACGGATGTCGCTCACAAAGAAGCAAAATTTGCCGAAAGAAGTTCCAGTAAAACAGTTGCGCCCTTATATGGTTGTCCAGCAAAGTAATGAACTATGACTCTCGTTAGAACGAATTTACAGCAGCATGTAAGCAATGGTGCTCCTGTCATCCATAACTACTAGTTTGCCAGCATTTTACCGTATTATTTGCGGCTTACGCGTCATTTTTACGGTATTTTTGACCGTATAAACGCTATTTTTGGGTTGGTGTTGTACTGGATTTCACCGTGATGCATGTAAAATAAACCGTAAAATTTACGGTTTACACGGTAGAAAATACGGTGGATCTTTTACAGTTAAGCAATGATGTCAGGGGGCACTCACAAAGGGTATGAAATGGACTATGGGTGTAGGGCTGCCGATTCAAATCATAGGGGTATTTGGGTGAGGGACAGCCACCCCAAAAGTGGTGGGACACATTTTGTACTAAATTTTCCAAAAAATGGGGTTTCTTTTGGTGAACATTTTAACAAAATTGTTCTAAAATGGGTGAAATTTTAAAAATATTCCCAATAGTAGGGTGTTTGGTGATAGTAGGTAACATATTTCAAAAAAATAAATGGGGGTCACCGGGTGGTGGACCGTCGAAGCGTAATTGGGGGTACCCTACAACGCGTCACCAAATTGATTTTGGGACCCCCCCCCCCCCAGCGATGCCATGCATTCGTCATTCTCTGAAATAAAAGGATTGATCTGTTGTTGCTTTGCTTTTACAGAAGTCTTATAAGCGAAGCCCCTTTTAACCGGTCGTTCAATGAAGGGAGAGTACATTTGTAATTTAAAATTTGTGCTATCAAATTTGCATGAGAAAATTATGTTTTAGAAACAACATGGTCTAGGGGTTCACCTACCCTCTGTCGCTTCATAGGACTATAGGAACTTTTATAATCAATTGACTTGTGTTATGGTTCAAATAAAACATTGAGAAAAATTGTTTTGGAAAAATAAACATTTGCAAGCTGTACATGCTTTGCGCGGGAAGGGGACACCTCCTCCCACACCCGCGCCACTTGATATATCAATTCACAATGAACACTTTACGAATGTTTACAAAACGTTAAACCACATATTATTTTGCAAAGCATTATAAGTGAACCACTTACAAATAACCACGTTTCAATAACTTGTACGAGAAAAATAAGTTTGGAAAGCAAACCCTTGCTAGGGATCCGCGCTTGCGCGAGAGAGAGAAACCCACACACGTGGGGGGGGGGGGGGCCGCTTTATATATGAATCTCCAGCTTAGATTGATATGGTTTGTTCAAAAAACCATTACTTTTTGAGGCCTTTGATCTTATATAAAATCTAATCATTATAAAGTGAACCACCTGTTTGCTGATTTCAAATTTGTTCCATCAATTTTTTCATGAGAAAATGTGTTTTGTAAAATGAATATTTGCAAGGTTCAGCGCTCCGCGGGGAGAGGTATACACGCCTCCCACATTCCACCCCCACACCGCGCACTTCATATGAATCGCAGTGAACTATTTACATGTCATTAAATAAGCTTGTTCAGATTTTTGTCTATCGTGTTCTCTAAATGATATGGGAGCCTGACAATTGTATACGCTGATGACCACAATTTACCGTGGGAAGCAAACTTGCGGTTTTGAGGCTTTCTTCTTATCGTGTCCAAACACTGTGTCTCTCAAATAGATACAGAGAGGATGGGTGCACCCTCTTGTGCTTTCACTGAATTCCTTCAAGTCGTTGTTTGTGCATTGTTGCTCAGCAATGGGCAGACCAAAAGGTGTTCCATTGTCTGGGGTATGTTAAAGGTTAGTGTTCTGATCCGCTTCCAGGTAGGGAGCCCCACTTCTGCAAGGATCTCCTTAGATCGGCCAATTCTGGTTCTCAATCCTGGTGGAGGCATCGACATTCAGCCCATGGGAGTTCAGCCCAGGGTAGGAGATGCTCACCAGGTTAAATCAATAGATGTTACTTGGTGATTGGCATGTCTTTTCACTTTCCACAAGGCGAACTGCTCTTAAGCTCCGTAGAGGACGTTTCAAGAGGTTGGACTTTGCTTTAAATTTTTAAAGAAAAAACTCTCTCGGATTTAAGGCGGTTGGCCAGCAGTATCTGTCCAGACATAGGTTTTGCGTCATAGTAGATACTGGGCAGCTACGCTCTTGAATACTCGATCGCTACGACGGATGTTGGTGGAGTATCCGCTAGGATGTTTCGTGTTAAGTTTTCCGTTGGTGTTGGAAGGAGGCATCCTGTAATAATCCGGCAGGAAGCATTTTATGCTAAATCAAGCTTCCTGGCATAGGTTGATCTTTCCCACTACAGGGCAGGGCAACATACTCTGTCCCTGAGTAGCACAGGGCATTTGCCGTCGATCTTAGGGTTATGTGGGCGAGCACCCCATCTTGTGCCAGGGAGTTTGTTCAAGAGTTTGACAGTGAACATACTTGATCTTGTCGTCTCAATTGTGGGTCTTATAAGAGAGGAGAGAGTAGTGAGGTCCAAGGTAAACTATCTATAGGAGACCAGGAGGATACAGGCTCCGGGGAGTTGTTCCAGACCCCAGGTAACTTAAACTGACGTTTAGTTCACAGTTGCGTAGGTGGAAACAACAACACCTGTGTCATTGGATGGATTTGCACGTAGGTGGGTTTTTCCTCATAATACAGGGAGTGAGTTGTGGTGGAGTTTACCAAGCTTTGGAAGAGTCTCTGAAGTCTGCATCTTGGCGCTAATCCAAGATTGTCCAGAAATAAAACGACAGGTTCCTGCACTGCTCCTATGTGGTCGTTGGTATAGATCTTGGAATTAGCGCACAAGATGCAGACTTCACAGTGGGACATTCTTCGAGAAGTCAAACACTGACCGAACTGTATTTGCCCTCCACTGACCAATACAACCAATCTTGCGAAAGTGGAAACATTATTTGGGTTCAGTTCGGACAAAACCAACCAAAAATAATGTTTCACTTTTGCCAGATTGGGTGTTTTGGCCACGGGGTGCAAATAAAGTTTGGTCACGTGTGTGACTTCCGAAGAATGGCCCAGGTGTGAAGTCTTGCATTGTGCGCTCTAAGTGTCCCGCCGAACGAGTTCGAAACGGGGACTATTTGAATGAGAAGCGTCGTCCCCGTCGTCTAGTTCGTCCGTTCGTCCGTCTGTGACAAAAATGTTACCCATGTGTATACATTTATCTGATGTCCGTAAGGGTTGACACTGTTGTAACTTGGTGGAAAAGAAGCGGGTGTGAGTTCTCGACCTACGTAGATTGTGGCCGTGAAATATGCTAATTAAGTACTAATTTAGCCTAATTATGGAGAATTTTGCCAAGGCCTCTTGTTTACTATTTATCTGGAGTTCTGTCAGGTGTATAATGATGATAACTTGATGGCAGGGAAGCGATCTGAAGAGTTCTTGACCCTGATTAGATTTGGGAGTATTTATGGCAATTGAGTATTGGCAAATGAGATAATTAATATGCAAAAAATCAGCGTTCATTAATATATTTTGACAACGGTACATTGGATACTCAAAAATTCCTGTGCTGCATAATAGCCTTTCAGGGGGCCACATCCTTTTTTGAATTTTGAAAGTATGTGATATTTACGGCTTAGGTATGCAATGAGGCTAATTAATATGCATAAATGCTGTATCTCTGAAACGGTTAATCGGATAGGCAAAATTCCTTCGATACATGAGAAAAATCATGCTAGGGGGAGGGGGGGATGGTGTGGCGGGAGGGTGTGGAGGTGTGGGGAGGTGTTGAGGTGGGGGAGGAGGGAGGGGGGTGGGTGATTGGGGAGGGGGTGGGGTGGTGGGGAGGGGTGGGTGGGTGTTGGGGAGGGGTGGGGTGGTTGGAGAGGGAGGGGGGGGTTGGGGAGGGGTGGGAGGATGTGGCGGGGTGGTGGGAGTGGTTGGGACTGTGCGGTGGGGTTGGGGATGGGGGGGGGGGGTGGGGGTATTGCTGCGAGTTGGGGAGGGACGGGGGGTGGGTGTTGAATGGTGTTAGGGAGGGCCGTGGGAGTGTTGCGGAGTGTTGGGGATGGGGATGGAGTGTTGACGAGAGGGATGAGGTGGTGTGGAGGGATGGGTGGGTTGAGGGGTGTGGGGAAAGGGGGCAGTGTATCGGGTATTGGCGGTGGTGGGGTGTTGAGAGGTGTTGAGGGGGTGGGGGTTGTGTTGCAGGGGGTGTTGGGGATGAGCGTGGGGTGTTGGGGAGTTGTGGGGGTGTTGGAGAGGGCGTGGGGTTTTTGAGGGGTGTTGGGGAGGGGGGTTGCGAAATGTTGCGGGGTATGGTATGCGGAGGGGGGTGAGGGTTGTTGAATTTGCAGTTAATCAATGTAGTGATCGAAACATTCGCGGGGACATCGTTGACAGCATCGCGTAATACGAGTTCGCCTTGTTCAAGATTCACATGCAGAAAATAAAAACGACATGTTCCTGCACTCCTAGTTGGTCGGTGTAAAGATGTGAACAGGAGAGGTGCAAACACACTCACGGTGTCGTTAGTCCACCATACATAGGTAGTTTTTTGTCAGTATCTTAAAAAGAAAGAGATTTGGAACTGAACATTTTCAGGGAGGTCAATGAGAAAAATACGGCCTTTCATATATATCAAAATGTATGCTATCTCATCATCATCATCGGTGTCCGGGGACGGAAATGGAAGAAGCACTGGTTACATGTTTAGAACAAGATCCCTGCATGCCATGATATACTGGACCCTCTTGTAGATTTCTAGATTGAGGATCTTCGCTCTTGATGGTGTCAGGGTACTGAAGGGACTTTTGCCTCTGCTTGATTTCCCATCCGGAGGAGCCCCAGAAAACAAATTTGTGGGAGATGGGTTGGTCGGTGGTGCCGATTGCCTACTTCGGTTAAATAGGGGAGTCCCAAAGACGATCGGAACAAGTCACCGTAATTCCAACAAAACCTAAACCATCAACTAGTATTTTCCTTTTTTACGCCCATTAAGGAGGGCCGCCCCGTTCTCAAGAGCAACGTATTACGTGCACGAACAATTAAATGTGGACGGGTTTTAATTGTTCCGTGTGAGACTTGGAAATCTAAAATCAACATGACTTATCCTTCCGGGTGGTCGTACTTAAGTTAAACTCACACGCCAGTGTTGTATCCGTAATTGGTACTCAAGTCTATTGCAATCTCCACACGAAACCAATTATCGAAGGCTCATAAATTTTAAGTGGGGCTATGAATAAATAAATCATCTTCAGTTTACAAACTACCAAACATTGCGGGAAGTGTGGGATTGAGGAAAGGATTGTAGTAAAAATCGACTAGAGGGAAAATGTCTTCTTATTGTATGACGGAGGTGAAATCTCAATTATGGCCATATTTTAAAAACTTAAAGTGAATTTCGTCTCATCAATCACCAGATATTGATAACGCTGTCGATGTAAGGTGGCCCTGAGCCAGTTGTAAGACACGGCCATTATATTTATTTAAAGGCAGCTCAGTGGTCTATTTTCTAGCACTATTCTTGACGAAGGCAGGCACGGCGCGCGGCGATATAAGACACTCAGCCCACACCACGCGGGCGTTGTGTAGTATTCACCGTTCTCAAACACAATCAGACTAGTTTCAGATTTATATGAAGTATTCGCACGTTCTCAAATTAAAATACAAACCTAAACACACTTCTAACAATGTTGGTTTATGTAAAACTATAAAACCATAAAATTCCAGCTTATAAGGCTACATTTAGTATTAGTGTTGAAAAATACACCAAATGCCCACATACGAAATATTAAAACAAAATCTAATTAAAACACACAGAACTTCCATTTTTAATTGGACAGGATAATAGACATAGATGTGCATTTTCAAGTTAAACAGTTCCGTTCCAGTAAATATCGGAAAGGTATTAAAAACCAAGATAGAATAATGATATGGGCGCAGAAAATCAACTTATATTTGAACTCCTGTGTGTTACAAAAAATGTCGTTGAATGAATTAGAGAAACGTTGGTTCTACATGTGGAACATAAATTGGAGAGGCCGGGGGGGCGAGAGAGGCGGTTCAGTGGTATATTTTCTAGCACTCTTTCTTTCATATTGAAGGCAAATCGCGCCGGCGCGGCGATAGTGAAGGTAGTACAGTAATTGCCCGTGCGGTGTTTAGTATTCATACGTTCTCAAATCAAATATATACAAACATTCACAATTATACCATTTTTTTGTTTTAATATAAATACAACTAACGTAAGGGCATTTCCAAAACTGATAAGGCTACAGTCAAATTCGCATTCATTGTTGAAAATAGACACATATGCAAAAAATACGAAAAGATTAAAAACAAATATAATTAAATACACCACAGAACTTCAATTTTTACTTACAGGAAAATAGACATAGATTGTGCATTTTCAAGTTAACAATTCTGTTCCAGGACATATCAGGAAAGTTGTTATAACAAGATAGTATAAAGATATGGCGCAGAAAATCCAAATTGAAAATTTGAACAACTTTTTTGGACCACTATGTATACTCACCGCCCGGCACGTGATGGCAAAGCGAGGAAGCACCTAGGAAAATACACAACTGAACGCCTCTCGGACGTGTTGTAATAAACACAACAGGAGTTCAAATTTCATTGATTTTCTGGCCATATCATAATTATTCTCTTTGTTTTTTAATAAACTTTCCGATATTTCTGGAAACGAAGTTTGACTGGAAAATGCAAACTTTATGTCTATTTTCCTGTAAGTAAAAGGGAAGTTCTGTGGCGTATTTGATTTATATTTTGTTTTCAATATTTCGTGAGTTTGTATTGTGTATTTTCCAACAATATAATCGTTAGATTTTAAATGTAGCCCTATACGTGACAAGGCTTAATGTTTAGTCTTTTAGATATTAAACACATCCATTGTTGTAGACTTGTGTATAGTTTTATTTGATTTGGAACGTATAATACTTAACTCCGCATGGGCAAATACTCTATATATTTCACCGCGGCGCTCTATGCATGACTAGCGAAGGGAAAACAGCTAGAAAAAATAGCACCCCTGAACTGCCTTTCCTAAAATTACAAGTGCCTATATGTACAACCAACGCTCTCTAATTTTAATTAACGGACGGTTGTAAAACATAACCACGATTAACAGGGAGTTCACTTTTCATTTGATTTCTGCGCCATGCATTATCTTTGTTTTAATAAAATTCAGATATGTAATGGAACTGAAATATTTGACTTGAAAAATACAAAATCTATGTATTATTTTACCCGTCAAGTACAGAAGTTGTTGGGTATTTGATGTATGTTATTCAATATTCGTGTTTATATTTGGTAATTTTTCAAACATAAATTAGATTCAAATGTAGCCTTACAGTTTTGAAATGATAGTGTTTAGTTTAATCTTAAAAAAAAACATTGTTAGAATGTGTATGGTGTGTCTGATTTGAGCGTGTGAATCTAACCGCACGGGCAATTACTCTACTTACCGAGCCATGCAGGCAAAGCGAAGAACCACAGATGGAAAATACACCGCTGAACCGCCTCTCTTTACAAGGGTGCTACATGCAACCAAAGTTTCTCTAATCTTAATTAACGGAAGGTTTTGTAAAACAACAGGAGTTCAAATTGCATTTGATTTTCTGCACCATATCATTATTATTCTTTGTTTTTTATAACTTTCCGATATTTAATGGACAGGAAATGTTTGACTGAAAATGCCACAATTTTGTCATTTTTCCCGTCAAGTTAAAAGGGAAGTTCTGTGGCGTATTTGATTGTATGTGTTTTCACTTATTCGTAGTTTGATTTGTGTATGTTTTCAAACAATAAATTTAGAATTAAATGTAGCCTCAAGTTTGAAAGCTATTGTTTAGTTTTACATATTAAACAAAACATTGTTAGAATGTGTCTGGTTGTGTATGATTTGAGAACGTGGAATCTAACACCGCAGGCCTTAACTATACTTCACCGGCCATGCAATGTAAAACTAAAAGCGAAGAAGGACCGCTAGAAATACACCAATTCAACTGCCTCTAGTATTATGCGCTACAACCAAACGTTTACAAATTAATAATCTTATAGCGGCGGACACCATATGGCCCCGGGGCGAAGAGTGATTCCAGACATTAAGGGACGATAGTGATCATCAATATTGCTAATTGGCTATAAAGGATTTCTCCCGTGCGGCTTATAAATGTTCCGTGTGAGAGTTTGGTTTATTACAATGTGAATATGCGTGTAGGCTAAGATCATCTTTGCGGCGAGGTGTTCAGTCGGAAGGCTTTGTCCGAGGGCAATTATTTGCTCTTGAGACTGGGCGGCCCCCCCCGACTAATCCTATTTTGCTATAGCATATTTATAATTCACAGTATGGTATGCCCGCCACCCTTCCCGCCCTCCCCAGCTTCATAACCCTACGTCCGTGACTGATTTAATTGCACCTTGAAAAAAATCACCCCTGCCTTGTTTGAGGGGAAATTGGCTCTTTTTTTGCGGCGATTCGTCAGATTTGTCCTCTAGGGACATAAGGGGATATGTGAACTCCCATGCTCAATTGACTTATGGTTTTAGCCTATACAATAAAAAACCTTACACATCACCTAATTTACTTTTTAAGACCGTTGGATATTAAACTATAATCATCTAAAGTGAAACCTTGTTTTGCAATTTCTAATTTGTCCATACCCCTGCCGCTTCATATATGAACTGCCAATGGTTTGTTCCAATAAAACTTTCCCCACACCAATTTTTAAAAAATTTTACTTTTTAAGACCGTTAATCATAATAACTATATTCTTTCAAGTGAATCTTTTGCTTAATTTCCAAATTTGATGCCATCAAAATCTTCCAAGAAAAAAAAATGTGAATTGGAAAATGAACTTGCAAGGATTCCGCGCTTCGCGCTTAAGGGAAAACCTCCCCCATCCACCCCTCAATCATTATATATGAAATACTCCAAGATCATGATTGACTTTATGTGGTTCAGATAAAACACTTAACCAGTGGTATGAACTAATTTTACTTTTTAAGAAGTGATGAAATGACTATATTTTTCCTTAAAGTGATCCATTTGCTAATTTCTAATTTGTTCCATAAATTTTTCCCTAGAAAACTGATTGGAAGAAAAACATTGAAAGGGTGCCGATGGGTACACCCTCTCCGCTACACCCACCCCTTACATATAAGACCCTCCATTTTTAAAAATCTTTTGGTGTCGCCTATTTTTTTTTCTAGCCAAATCAGTTTCAGTCCTGTGAACGCGAAAGTTTAAATTATGTTCAAAATGTCATAATGGCTTAACGTCTGTGATTAAAGTTAACTAAATAAAGAATTTTCGCCCCCGGATGGGAAATAGGTAGGCGCCCCACCACAGCGTACGTCCCGAAGTAAAAATGCTTCCGACGTCGATGCATGTACAGGTACCACGTTTACAATCGTGTAACCACGATTCAACTTGGCAAAGGGTTGCTTGAAATCGGCAGCGACCCACAACATGCTTAAACATGAACGCGTGACTAAAGTGATGCAAGTAAAATTTAAATGCCATTAAAACCTAGGGGATTCCAACTCCAAAACAAAAATGTCCTATCTCTAGAGAACCTATTTCTACCACAAATGGGGACATAATCTTCGAGACACCCTCTATAATTGTTGTTGTAAAAAAGGTTGTAGTTGCAGAAAATTCGCATTTTGCATTGCGATTGATCAAACTCGTGAGGGATATGGGTAGTTGGCGAAAGTCGAAAATTAATCAACGACATCAGTTTGATTAGTCTCAGCTAAGTGTCACGCAGGCGGCGGTAACCCAGTAATGATTGCTCGCCAAACATCGATTGCGGCAGAGGGATTACGATCAAAGGGTTGCTATTGAATCTCTTCCGTTGTGGCGGGTGAATGGATAAACAGCGTAAAAATGGGATGGTGGAATCGATGTGCTTCCTTCAAATCTCTTTCTTCCATGGTTTACAGGAACACGTCCCAAAACAACCAAACGGGGGAAGGCGTTTAGAGAGGGGTATTATAGGTCGAGAATGAAGCGCCATCTCGTCGACTGGCAGTGATATCAGGGGCGGGGAAGATTCAGGCAACTATTTAACATGAGCGCAATTTGCTCTTAACCATGTTAGTGCCATAAGGGTTATTTGGCCTCACGCCTTGTAGTTGTTGGATCCATAAAAGTGGTGACGTACTAATTTGCATGTCCAACAAAACACGTCGTAAAACTAACTGTATCGACAAAACAAAATAGGGTTGCATCCAAATATGCGCCTTGCTCATTGGTTACTATAACTAATTTGTATATCGACCAAAACAATTCATTTCGTATCCAATGTTCAGGCAATGCCCAAACGCCAACAGATTTTATTTCAGTAAAAAACACAATGTCTACCATTTTGAAAGTTGTTCAAAAATCAATTGATACGTCTATATCGGACTATTTAATTTTTTTTTTTTAACCCTTTTTAAATGGAAATGAGCCGATCATTGTCATTCACCATCGAAGCGGGCCAATTACGTGCTCGTATTGATAACGCTTAGCATTTACTCCTAGTGAGTGTGATCTTTTAAAACGTGGATATTTCAAATGAATCATTCTTCATTAAAAGACAATATCAGTGATTTATCCGAAAGAGGGTGAAAATATTGGAAATTTCAGGGAATCGTAATTAGTATAAAGTGAAGGATAAGTCTGTACGATTCTCATAAGTCCTTTTTGCCAACGAAGATTACAGGAAAAGGAAGAAGAAACGGTAGGCCCAAGATACGAATCTCCATTCCAATTACGTGTTGTAGTAAGTGTCCGTCGGACAATAATGACTAAAATTTCGATTCTGGTCGTATTAGGTTGCTGATGGTCCTATCATTTGCAGGGTATGTTAGGATAGTGTACTGGTTACAAAAAATGCCAAAAAACTCTGAGTTTTTTATGATTTTTTTTCCGAGTTTTCTGAGGTATCAAATCACTGATAGTGCCTTTAAAACTGTTGTCAAATTTGGACGATCGTCAGATTTTACTCTAGGGACATTAGGGATATGGTACCTCTCCATGCTCAATTGACTTCTGGGTTAGGCCATTACAATAAAACCTTACACATCACCTATATTTTACTTTTTAAGACCGTTGATAATTATATAACTATAATCATTATAAAGTGAAAAAACCCCTTTGCTAATTTCTACTTGGTTCCTTTACCCCTGCCGCTCATATATGAACTCTCCAATGTTTGTTTCAATAAAACTTTACCATGAAATAAATTTTACTTTTTAAGACCGTGAATCTTTATTAACTATATTATTATAAAGTGAATCTTCTTGCTAATTTCAAATTTGTTCCACTATCACATCTCCACGAAAAATGTGAATTGGAAAAATGAACATTGCAAGGATTCCGCGCTTCGCGCTTAATGGGACAAAACTCCCACATTCCACCCCTGCCTCCTTTAATATATGCAACTCTCCCAGGATCAAGGATCTTATGGTTTGTTCAATAAAACCTTAACCCATTGGTATTAACTTAATTTTACTTTTTAAGACCGCCCGTGATTCTGAAATGACTATTTTCATTATAAAGTGATCCGTTTGGATTAATTATAATTTGTTCCATAAATTTTTCACGAGAAAACGTGCTTTGAAGAAAAAAAAACATTGCTTGCAAGGGTTTCCGAAAGGGGTACACCCTATCCTAGCTCACCCACCCATAACATTAAGAAATTAACATTTTAAAATCTTTTTGTGTTAGTGTAGCCATACTTTTTGTTCTAGCACAAATTCAAGTTTCAGCATGTGAACCCGCGATGTTTAAATTATGTTCAAAATGTCATAATGGCTTAACGTATGTGAATAAAGTTACCTAAATAACGAGAAATTTTTCCGCCCCCCGGAAAGAGAAATAGGTTAGGCGCCCCACCACAGCGGTACGTCCTAAAGTAGAAATGCTTCCGACGCCGAGCAGGTAAAGTGTACCCGTTTACAATCGTGTAACAAAACGATCAACTTGGGCAAAGGGTTTGCTTGAAATCGGCAGAGGACACACATGCTACACATTGAAAGCGTGCTAAAAGTGAGGCAAGTAAAATTTAAATGCCATTAAAACCTAGGGGGGCTCCCACCTCAAAACCCAAAACTGTCATCTCTTGAAATATTTTCACATATGTCAAATGGTGACATAATCTTTCTTTTTTTTTTTTTTTTTAAGTGTTTTGTAAAAAATGGTTTAAGGTGCAGCAAATGTCGCATTGTTGCATTGCGATGATCCATACTCGTGAGGGATTATGGGTAGTATGGCCAAGTCGAAATTAATAACGAATTCATTTTGTATAGTCTCAGCTGCGGTTTCACGCAGGCGGCTGGTAAACCCAGTAATGATTGATCGCCAATCATCGATTGCGGCGGAGGGATTACGATCAAAGGGTTTGCTGTTGAATACTTTATTGTGTGCGGGTTGCATGGATAAACAGATAAAGGGGATGGTGGAATCGATTGATTCCTTCAAAACTCTTTTCTCCACATGGTTACAGGAACACTTCCCAAACAACCAACGTGGAGCGTTAGGAGAGGGTATTATAGGTCGAGAATGAAGCGCCATCTCGTCGACTGGCAGTGATATCAGGGGACGGTGGAAGAATTAAGGCAACTCTTTAACATGAGAGCAATTGCTCTTAAACCATGTTTAGTGCCATAAGGTTTATGGGCCTCACGCCTTGTAGTTGTGGCTCCATAAAAGTGGTTGACGTACTAATTGCATGTCAAACACAACACGTCGTAAACTCACTGTATCGGACCAAAACAAAAAAAAATAGGGTTTGATTCCAAAATATGCCATGCTAATTGGTACTATAACTAATTTGTATATCGACCAAAACAATTCATTTCGTATCCAATGTTCAGGCAATGCCCAAACCAAAGATTTTATTTCAGTTAAAAAAACATTTTGTTATATGTTAAATTATGAAGTTGTTTAAAAAACACTGTATACGTCTAGCTAGGGCTATTTATTTTTTCACCATTTTTTAAATGAAATGAGGCGAGAATTGTTTATTCACCATCGAAGCGGCCAATTACGTGCACGTATTGATAAACGTTAGAAGTACTCCTAGTGTAGTGTGATCTTTTTTAAACGTGAATATTTTCAATGCATCATTCTTCATTAACAGACAATATCGGATTTATGCGAAAGAGTGAAAATATTTGAAATTTGCAGGAATCGTATCAAAGTTGAGGATAAGTCTGTACGATTCTCATAAGTTCCTTTTTTTCCAACTAAAGAATTAACAGAAAAGGAAGAAACGGCAGGGCCCAAAGATACGAATCTCCATTCAATTACGTGTTGTAGTAAGTGTCCGTACGGACAATAATGACTAAAATTTCCGATTTTGTCCGTATTAGGTTGCTGCTGGTCCTATCATTTGCAGGGTATGTTAGGATAGTTGTACTTGTTACAAAAATGCCAAAATCTGATTTTTGATGATTTTTTTTCCGATTTTCTGATTTATCAAATCACTGATAGTGCCTTTAACTGTTGTCAACTTTGGACGATCACGTAATACGAAATAAGTCGGTGGTATACGATCACATGCAGGAGAATTTTTTTTCCACTTAATATATCGTCGGGTGTATCACATAGTGACGGATGTTAAACAAAATACGAATTTTTGTTTCTAAGAAAATCGCATTTGAAAAATCGCGAACTCTAGAGCAATCCGTACCAACATCCCCTTCATACGGATTCAAACAATTCACATCCGATTAAGAACGAAAGATGAACAACTGAAATGCATGGTAGCTAAGAATAGTCTTGAATTCTTACTTGATAAAATGGATGTAATACATTGAAACAGTTCACCATCATATCCGTCACACCAAAAATACGCAAAATGGCGATTTTGTTCATGACATAGTGACGGATGTTGAATTTTCCCTATACTAAAGCGTTATTCAGCATCCGTCATTATGGAAAACATCAATCGGCGTTTTCTGAGCATCCGTCAAACCAACGTCCGTCATCGCGAATCTGCTCAATTTGGTTTATTACATAAGACGGATGTTTTGTGGATTGCCGCGATTCAACGCTTTGAACGGTTAATTAATATACATTTCACTAATACGATAATTATAATTAATTACATCTTTTGCTTGTGTCAGTTACAATTTAGATGAGAATATTTACTACAAGTATAAAAAAGCCTGGTGGGAATCAGTATACCCTTCTTTGACCGAGGGTTGTCAACATCCGTTCACTTGTTAATACACCCAAGTCCCTGTTATGCAACATACGCAAAATTGGCAAAATGTCTAATTAATATTATTAACTTCTAGTCCTGGCAAGTTCTGCACTTGGCATTTCAGATGTTGGTATTTGTACCATTTCCCTTATTTCGTAAAATGATAAAAATCAACATCCTCAGTATGTCATCACCGCCGATATACAAACATGTTTTATAACGGGTGATGGTTGTGGTGGTTGTGCAGTGGTGGTGGTTTGGCTTTTTTGCAGGGGGTGGTGGCGGTGGCGGCGGTCGCGGTGGCCGTGGTGGTGGTGTTTATATGACGCTTGTGTGTGGCGTGGTGGTGGCGGCGGCGGTGTCGGGTGGTGGATTTGTAATTTTGGGGTATCAGTAGTAAGCATAGTAGTAGATGTAAAGAGGCATTCTGGCTCACTGTTTGATTTCGTATTTTTAACCCCCAATTTTACTGTCTGGTTTCTGTACTTTTTACCTCACATACACCTCCACAGCAATCCCCCCTACAGAAAAAATTTCAAAATCCCCTACCACCACATCCCCACATACACCCACAGAAATGTCCTGGCATCCCATCACCATCCACGTAAAACCGACTAGAATCCCTCTACAACCCCACGTCAATCCTACATCCAGGCAAATCCCTGTACAAATCCATCAAATTTAATCAACAGTCGTGCACCTGTGCATTCTTATCAAAAAAATGATTATAAAAATAATATATATTAAAAAATATAAAAGATGACCGTGTTCAAAAATTTAAAATCTCCCCGCAGAATTAATCAGCTTCTAAGAAGAACAAAAATCAGAATTCCAAGAAAATCCTAAATGGGAAGATCTTGAAGAAAATGAAGTTTATAAAATCACAGACTCCGAAAAAATCAATACTTCCAATGGATAATCATGTATCATTACTCTTCACGGAAGTGAAAAAGTTGGGCAACTCTCTTCTAGCAAAAAAACCTAGAAACCAAAACCCCCGCTTCTACTACAACCTAAAAGGTATTTCGGAAAAGCAAATGGACACAAGTACTATATTTCTATTTTGGTCAATAACCCAAAAAAACAAAAAATCCTACGAATAAATTCCAGCCGGATTTTTTTTTTTACTTCATTTTTTGTTGGAAGTGAGTATCTGGAGAACACCAGCAACTCTTGCCTAACGAAGGCTCTCTTTGGTGCACCTTCACTCATATAGATACAAATTGGATCTCCTGGTGTTCTAACCACACTATCGATTACTAAGTGTGCACACTCCAGATAGCGTCTGTTGCTCGCCTCCTCGAATCTCCTTCAGATTCTTCCAGGCTCGTACAAGTACCTTAGTTTAATGTCGCTTGTAATCTGTTTTTCCTTCTTCAATTTTTGCGGAGGCTGAAATTTTCAGGCT